>PVLD010003514.1:0-141261 GCA_004027595.1 Dinomys branickii | reverse complement strand
TGGGTGAGGTGTGTAAGACTGCTCCCCCACCCTCCCAGGGTTCCCTGCAGGTATAGGGATGGATCTCCTCCCCCACTCGGTGATCTGGTCGCGAGCGCCGATATCTCACCAGTTATTGGAGTCCCTGCAGGCATGAAGGTTCCAAGGTGCCAGTCTATCCTTTGGGGCTTTCTGCGCGGCCCGCCCGATGTGCACGAATTGTGAGACCCCTCATTGAGTTTTTAAAAGTGGCTTGATTTTATCTGCCTGACACACACAAGCTGACTACATCCTTGATAATTGCTTCTCCTTTTTAATTCTTAAAGAACAGTGTCTTCCTAGTGGATCTGAAAATCAGATTTCTGGGGCCTATAAGAAAGATGTGCTTCCATTGAAATATCCCTTTCCTTATACACGTCAACGTTTCTATAAGGAACTCATCCATTTAAGATCTGCACTTTTGAATTTAACATAACTCAATATTAATGAGCATCTTATGGGAGGTGTCTGATGCTCTAATATTCCTTGACTTGGTGGCACTGCTTTTCTGTGATTAAATTGAAAGATCAATTTTATTCCAGTTGCTCTGGAAATCGGATGCGCCAGGTTTTGTTCTTTCCTGCTGGGTACAACTCTATGTGGATACTAATGAGAATTACAGATACGGGTGAAGGAGAAACTGGAACCTTTGGAGCAGAGGGACTGGGTTTTCAGAGTTGCACTGTGTTGCCACTTGAGGAGAATGATTTATCTACTTTGTTTTGCCCTCCTATAAATCAAGAACAGCATAGCGTGGAACATTCCTCAATACTTCTGATAATATAAATTTAGATTTACATTCTTGACGCTAATTCAGGAAGAGCAGTGGTGTTAGGACCACGGCTACCTGTGACAGCCATCGTGTCAGCCAGTAGCCGCTTAACCCTCTTAGGCTGTGGCTGTGCCTGTGTGAAGTGCACATGCCAAGTGCCTGCAAGGTGTCATTTTTTTCTGGTAGGTGCATCTGGACCACCCTATCTACTGCTTGGTTTTGTTTTTGACATTAAGTTAGCAATTGTATTTATCTCTTTCTTACTAAGGAATCATTAGGCAGACTGAAGAGGCAGAGGAGGGATCCTTTAAAGTTTGATTTTGTATTTTTGCCAGTCTTGAAACAATTCATGAATCCAATGAGCAGACAAATATAACACAAGCATTTATTTCCTCAAGCACAGATTCTGTCTGCTTAACTACGTTTCTACCTTAATTGCCACTGTGCTGGCATCAGAGCCTCTATGTGCTTCTGTTTCCTTGAAAGGACAGTGGGTATGATGACAGGCCCTGCCTCATCAGAGCATTGTGAGGGAAACAAATGCATATATACGGCACCTGGATACACACAGGGCAGGGGATTGTACGTGTTATGGGGTACGGCTTCCACCATGTCCCTGATGGTGCCTCTGCACTCTTGGTCCTCTTGGAGTCCTTGTGAAAGTTCTTTGGACCCCACCAATGACAGCATTTCCCTAAGATGTTTTGCTGCCCCCTCTAAGTTCAGAGTGGAGGTCCCCAAACTTGCTGGTTCTACTGCTTTGAGAGCGCCCTCGGCGACCATCTGCCCATGAATGGAGCCGCTTCTGATTAGCTGCCTGGTGGACCATTGGCAGGGAGCCTGGAGTGCACAGTGGGGGAAGAGGTCTGCCTGTCCACTCTCCCCATTTCTTAGGGAAGGAGGACATTTTTGGTGTTGCTTATCTATACCCATCCCAGTATGCTCACATTTATTCCACTAATAATTTGTTTCCCTTGGAAAATAGAACTAATATGGACTGATTGCTACACCGCTCATGAAAATTTTGGTATCCTGTGATTATTTAATGCAAAGTACAAAGATAATTCAAGCCTGATTATTATTCCTACTAACAAGGAGACACACCAGGCTTAAAGTCTGATTTGTTTTGGTGTTAACGATACATTTGTATTAGCCTTCCTCTGCAGGCCCCATCTCTACCCCTGCTACCTTCAGCGTGAGTTTGCACTTGTCAAAATGAATAATATGCAGCATCAATTCAAACTCCACTTTTCCGGTGTGTTCAGCCATAATGGTTTCACTTTGCCTTGATTTTGTTGATTGCTATTAAATCCTGGATTGCTTTAAATTCTGTGAGATACTCCTCAAAGTATCACTTATGAATTGTGCACATTTACGAGACCCTTGCTTAGAATAAAGAGTGTTCAAGCCTCTGGAAAGACTGTCTTTACTTCTCCACTCTAGATTGAAGAGATTATGAAAACACGTTTACCTTTTGAGAAAAAAATTAGTTTGTTAAAAAATAAATACAATGAATGATTGTAGAGGGGCTTTGGGTTTTTTCCCCCATCCTTCCTTGCCCCATTTCCTTTCTAAAAATAATCCAAACCCAACACATTTTACTGACGATAGTGAATTATAGCCAAGAGTCACAATAAATTTCCTTGTAAAGTCTGCAATCTTGGTGTAAATGAAGTGTTAATTAAACATATTATGAGGCTATTGTTCTGCTAGGATGTATCTAAGCTTCAAAAGCTGTGTTACCCATAGAAGTATGGCTATTACATTTAAAGACATCCTTTCAGAGAGAGTACTGCAAATATCAAGTCTGCCTTTTCTATTTTAAAATACTGGAACTACTTCAAATAAAAACCAATGCAAAGTGCACTTAAGTCAGCTGAGTGTGGTAGATAAAATGCAGTCGCTGTCAAGCGTAACGGTGGTGTGTACCAGCAAGAACAGTGGCCTGGGTTTGGGCAGAGTCCCAGGAAGTGATGTCCTGGATCGGCTTGTGGGAGAGAACGAGAGGGTTGCTGACGGGAGTTCCAATGAGATGCAAGTTTACCATGATGCTAATGACCTTTAAGCTTTAGTTTCCCTCATTTTCATGGGTTTCTTCCAAGATCCTGTGTAGGAACTAAGTAATAGGTTCACATAGCCACATGTTTTGGAATGTTTGGAAATCTTAAGCTACTTAAATGCAATAGGTTCCCCTCTTGACACTTGCCCTAGTAGTGGTTAATGAATATTTAAAATGACTGGGCTGGGGTTTTAGCTCAGTGGTAAAGTGGCAAGCATGAAATCTTGAGTTCAATTCCTGGGACCCCCCAAAAAATCCCCAAAATAAAATGACCACTAGTATGTTGGGGGGATACTGTTAAGGTAGGTTGGGCCTGCACAACATTTAGTTATGGTTTCCTGAGATGTATTTATGTGGTTTCCAGTCACTTTCATGTTCTTGTAGGCTATTGCTACCATCCCAGTATAGAAAAGCTTCCTAGTATCCTTCTGCCACTCATTATGTTGATTGCCCACTGAGCATGGAAGTGGGAAGATTCAGAGCCTGAAAGTCATATTACACATCAACATGCTTTACAGGACCCGGCTACAAAATAGGTGAAGGAGACATGATATTTGAGACACACATAGGCAGAGGTTAGTCACCTCAAAGACTAGTGCATATGAAAGTTCTTTCCCACCAGGAATATACTCAATAATGAAACATACATCACCATACACAAACCTACTACCATACAACTTACTTTTTCTTTTTGATAAGAATGTGTGATATGAGGTGAATCATAGTTCTTATGTTCTTCTGGTATAGATCCAAAGCCATATTGTAAAGAGAGATGTGTCTGCTTAATCCTCAGTGTACCCCAGCTATCAATAATGAAAAACAAAATTTGTTCGACCATCTAAAGACTGAATTACCTTTTTATTCTCACTGTAAAAATCATCATAAAATCATTGTTATACCAAGATCAGGACTGTGCAGCAAGAATATAGAAGAAAATATTATGGTGATTCCTTCTCTCTTCCTAAGTACATATTTGCTTTCATTTTGTATTCTAGTATCCAAATTATAAGAACTCTAAGTTCCACAAGATCAGGATCCACTAGGCTTCGACTCTGTGCCACTCTCACACAGGGTAATCTTGTTGAAGCTGAATCATATCTTAGTGGGGTTGAGCCTGATCATCTCTTTTTCTAGTGGGCAAGATGGAGCCAAGAGGTTAGATCACTTTTGTGGGTTGTGTTTTAGTTGCCAATCTACATTCACTACACCCTGGGTTCACACCAGGGCAATGGGACTTCCATGCCTCTAATTGTTCCAGTGTCACACCTTTTCTTACTCAAGGTCATCCTTGATGTCTGTCATTGCACAGCATTGAGGCTTTTATCTTAATAGCCCTCATGGAAGCTCTTCCCAAAGTCTGACAAACATGTTTGGTAGACGGTAGAGGCTGTCGTTGCTCTTTTCCTTCCTTGGTCTTCCCTGTGCCCTGTCTACTCCTGTTCTCTTGGTCTCAGAGAAGGGTGCCCCTCTGCTTTCCTCCCACAAGCCAAGGTGTTCCTGACTACCCACTCACCCCCGTGTGCTGGCTGTCTTGAGATGCATAGAACCCACATTCCAAACACCTCTACCTCTGTCCCTTCTCTCCTCCCCTTTTTCCCATCACTAACTTAGGCCCTTGCCTGTTCTTCTCTGGATGTTCTTCCATTTGACATCTTGGTCTTCAGTCAGTCCTGAACAACGCTGCATGTCATCCATTCCTCACTGTTATGGGTTGGCTCTTCCATGTGCCCCAAAGGCTCACATATCTCAGAGGACTGGTCACTGCTCTGTGCTGTTACTGGATGGTGGTGAAGCCTTTAGGAGGTGAGGGCTAGGGCAGGGAGTTAGCTCGTTGGGGAGTGTCCTTGAAGGGGATACTGGGACCGCTGTAACCCCTCCACCCCCTCTTCCCACCTGCTATGAACTGAGTAGTCTCCTCTGCCGCATCCTCCCTCCTGTAACATGCTGTCTCACCACAGGCTCAAAGGCAACAGGACCAAGCAACCATGGACTGAAGCCTCTTAAGCTATGAACTAAAACAAACCTTTTCCCTGTAAGTTGACTTATTTAGGTACTTTTGTCACAGTGATAGACATAACATAATCCCCTATCAAATCCTTACTGAACTGCTACTTTGACCTGTGCAATGGGGATACAACAGAGAACAAAGTTCCTGCCCTTGTGGATCTCACATTCTAGTAGGGGGAGACAGATGATAAACAACACTCCTCATTTAACATTATGAAGCTAAAAGTACGTATGGATATGCGATCAGAACAAAAATATGGCAGAGAACGAGGAATGAGAAGGAGGAAAGTAAAGCAGGGGGAGGGAAACAGAGCAAGGAGTAGAGGAAAAGGAGTTCGGTGTTTTCTAGGTAGTCTGGCTGGGGAGGGCCTCGCTGATAGAGAGGTATTTGAGCAGTGATCTGTGTGAAGCCAGGGTGGAACTCCAGGTGAGGCAAGCGGGAAGAAGTGTCACCACCATGCTGGAGGAGGAGGAGGGGGGCATAGCTGCGGCTGAACAGTGGTAGAGGGATGGTGACAACATGCCCTTGGGGTGCATACTGGGGGTGCTGCTGGCCATTCAGAGATTTTGACCTTGACTTTGAGTGGCAGAGCTGTGAAGGGTTCTGAATTGCTGAGACCACACTGGACAGTGTGTTGGGAGGAGCTTGAAGTAGGCAAGGGTGGAGGCAAGGAGAACACCAGGAGGTCACATGGCAGAGATAATGCTGGCTTAGACTTCTGGTAAGAAGTGGGCAGATTGTGAGTCTCTTCCACAGTTCCTTGTGTCCTTCTCTGTGACTGTTCAGCATATTATATAAGGTCCAGCATGATCTGTCTTGGTGTCCTTCAGGCATCTCCAGGGTTTCCTGTAGGCTGTTTTGTTCCCAGAGACCCTTGCTACTTCCTCCCAGGCATAGCTTAGTCCATCCTGCTTTCTCCCACCAAATCTAGGCGGGCTGTTTTTGCAGTTCCCTTCATTGATCTCATCCTTCCATGTTATGATCGTCTCTATGAGCCTGCTTTTCTCCCCTGCCCTGAAATGTGAGCAGACTGAAGAAGGAATAGTAGTTTGTTGTTTGTGCCAGTGCCTGACCAATCAGAAGCCCAGTAAATGTTTGTGCCACAGGCGAACATATTCACTGACTACACTTAGCCTTGAACTCCTGCTTCCCCATGGTAGCCCTAGAGGAAGTTCCCTCTGCAGTCACGCGCAGCAACAAAGGCAGCAGTAGGATTTCACTTTAGAATACAGGCCTTGACACCTCAGGAAAGTTGTAGAGTACAGTGGAGTTTAAACAATCCAACCAACAAACAAATAAAAAGAAAATGATTAACAGAATAATAAAAAGAAAGTTATCAGTAACAGAAAAAAGCTGCTGCTTACACAGTGCCTACTGAGCCATGTTCTCTACTTGTATCTGAAATAGGGATCGGAAATGGCCTGAAGCTGTGCAGGGCCTTGGGAAGGCCAGGTGAGTGTGCTTTTGAAGCAAGTGCTATGATCTGAGTGTTCATGTCTCCCCCAATTCATATGTTGAAACCCTAACCCCATGGTGATGGTACTAAGAGGTAGAGCCTTTTGGAGGTGGTCAGATCAGAAGAGAAAAGGCCTCGTGGATGGAGTCAGTGATTATATATATATATATAAAGGCCTAAGGGAGCTTGTTTTCTCCTTCCCCCAACTGTGGTTACAGCAAGGAGACATCTGTTTATGAGGGAATCAAGCCCTCATTGTGCTAGTGTTTTGATTTTTGGATTTCTCAGCCTCCAAAACTCAGAAATAGATTTCTATTGTTTATAAATCATTCTTTTGGGTGTATTTTGTCATAGCAGCCCAAATGGACTAAGACAATAGGCTTCCAGCTTTGTCCTCCTACACATCAGAAACAAACAGGCTGAGAAAGTATTTGGAAGAAAGTATAGAAGAGTACAAAGGACTGTGTATATGTGTGGGGTCCCTTGCCTGTGCCCACGTTTCACCATATGCAGGTACTACAAAGACACCTGTCCTCCTGGCCTTTCCTAGCAACACCAGAACTGACCCAGCTGCTGGTACCCTTCTCTGTTCTTCTAAGTGACTTTATTCCTCTATGTTGAATGCTTCACCTGCACTGCCCCTGCTCACAGCTTACCTTTCACTCCAGCTGCAGTTAGCTCCCTGTTGGCCTGATTTGACAGTGCCTTTCCTCTGCTACACCACGGGCCAATTGCTTCACGCACCAGGCTTTGCTGACATAAGGTGAGAGAGCTGCCTTTGGAAACCCACTCTGGGTGCCGTCTGGAGGTGTGGGAGGTCAGTCCTTCCAAGTGCAGTGAAGGTCAGTGCAGGGAATTGGTGGGATATTTTCCCAACTGTCTCCCAGGCAGATGATTCTCAGGCACATCCGTACCATGTCTAAGTGGGTCCAGGGTGTCATGAGCTCTCCAGTCAGCCACAGCAGGAGCCACCTGGATGACTCATTTTTCTCTCCCTTGCTGCTTGATTGTCCACATTTTCCCTTTCCTATTTTCTGGGTTTATCTCTCAACCACACGCAGCTCACTGTCTGGAAGTGGTAGCATGAGTAAGAGGTAGAGAGAGAGCTTGGCTCAGAAACTCATACTTCCAACCTTGTGTCAGCTGAATATTAGGGCTCCATCTTGGGGCCAAAGAACACATCTGCAGACAAAATACAGAGGCTCTGCAGAGGAGAGGTGAAATCATTAGCCTGGCTGGACACATACCTGCTATAAATGGATTTGTTTTCATTAGATATTCTAAAAATTGCCTTCCAGCTTCAACAGCTCAATCTATTTCTTTCTTCTGTGCTACAGCCAAGTTACAGCAAGACCCTTTTTTTAAGAAACAGATTATTCCAAACTGAGGTTCCTTCTAGGATGATCTAGAAGGAACCTTATTACCTGAGAAACGGCCTTTCACATAAAAATATCAGGGATTCTGCAACCAAGAATATTCTAAAAGAGGACTATTTCTTACTAAGAAATATTTTGTGGAGGCAGTTATCACAGTTTTGCTATGAGCTGATTAAAGTCAGATTTTCATTACTACAACAAAATACCTGAGACAGGTAACTTGAGAAAAAGTTTTATTTGGCTCAGTTTGGAGGTTCATCGTCGAGGACAACGGTTGCCTCTTCCTGGCTCCTGGTAAGGGCAGTGGGCAGTGGTACCTGATGGATGCAGGAGCGAAGGGTCACACCTAGAACAGGAGAGAGAAAGAGAACGGGCAGAGCCTGGCTCACTGCTTTTATAATGTCCTCTCAGGAGAAAGTAAGAGATGGCAAAGGAACTACTCTTGTGCTGTGAGTCTGGACTGTCCCCGCAAAGCCTCCTGCACACAGAAATGGGAAGGTTGGATTACTGGAGTGCTACAGTTCTTTGGCTGTTAGGAGGTGGGGCCTGGTTAGAGGCAGGTCACTGGGACCGTTGCCTGGAAGGACATATCTCCTTCCTTGGCTCTCCATTTTCTCTCTGCTTGTTGGCCACCACGAGTTCTCCTCCACCAGACCCCAATTCCATTTCTGTCTTGGAGTTGGCTGACATTGCAAGGACTGAGATTTCTGAACTGTGAGCCAAAATAAACTTCTCTTCGTTTACTTTGTGGGTGTTAGGTATTATATCTCAGTGATTAGAAAAGTGACTATGACAACTACCAAGGGGTATAGGAGAAAACCTCCTACCCTGTGATCTAAGGACCTCCCACCAGGTTCTGCCTCCCAAAGTTTCTGTCTTTCAATACCGCCACTCCGTGGGCCCAGCCTCACAGAATGGGTTCCAGCCTCACAGTGGGCTCTTGGGGGATGCAACCTGTTCAAACCGTAGCCAAACTGTCCCAGCGAAGAGCTGTTTGCGGAATTGGAACAGCATTATTTTGTTAAGTCTTTCATTTGTTAATTTTTCAAGTGAGAATAATTCTTTTAATGTTAGTCTTGTGTTTGTAATGTGTACTATTTGTTTTCCTATAGGAATCAGGGATCAGGAATCAGAAAACGCCTTTTGATTTTTGCATTAGATGGGTTTGTATAGACCACAGAAGTGGATTTTAGAACTCACAAATACAAGGTTGCCTCATCTGAGTCCTTGCCATTGCAAATTATGCAGAGGAACAAAAGTTCTCATAATGTTATTTATTTACTTATTTATAAAATTACCCTTGGCATTTAAAAATCTCTCTTCTAATTAACACTACACTTGCCAACTACATTAGTAAAGCAATACAAATCTGTTGGAAAATAAAGTTGCAGAAGATGTGGGATTTTGTGATTATGTGACAAAAGAGATGTTAACAATTGTTTGAACCCCAATGCAAAGCTCTTGACAGATGGGAATGGAAGAAATGGAAAAATGAACAATAAGTAAAAGAGAAAAATGATGATAAAATAGAAATTCATTTGAAAAGTTTGAAAATCAAGTGATTAAGGGGACCCTTGGAAAGTGACAAAGCCCTAAAATATTATATTATTTTTTACGGTAGTAAAGGATAGTGTAATGTGGTATCATACTATCATAAAATATGGCACAAAAGTTACATGACAAAATCAACTTGTTTCATTCTTGATTCCAAAATGAAATTTATAGTTGGGATTATAACCTCATTTTAAAATAAGACAAAATAAACCTCTTTTAATAATTTTTACCTTTTTTAAAAAAAAGGGAATCCCTTTTCAAACCTTATCTTCCAGCTCCAACTCTTTGCTATGAATTTTAGTTTTCTTTCAAATAGAATCACTCCACACCAGGGAGTGATAAAGTTTGTGTCTAGATGTCCCCCCTCAAAGCCTCACACAGTCATAGAGTTTTTTCAGAGGTAGGTGAATCTACCTCTGCAGTGGGTTGACTGGTGGTTAGCTTGTGGCATCCAGAAGAACTGAATCTGCATGGTGCTGGGCGTGGATGACCCACCTGAGGACTGTTGCTAACAGTATAAAAAGAGAACTGGAGAGGAAGCTAGTGTGTTGTTGATCCTCCTGGAGAAGCTTATCATGCTGGCTTTCCTGATATGAATTTGGCTGTTTTCATCCTTGCAGGAACTTGGGTCCTTGCTGTTGCTGAGGATGGCTGCAGTTCACTTCTGGGGACCTCTGATCCTTACTTTGAGCATCACTTCCTGGATCCAGTGCATATCCCTCACCCTGATGGCACAAGTCCTTTATCCCACTGGCGCAGACTTTCTGACTTCCTCCATTGACCTTTGGGGCTTCCCAGTGCAGGTCCTTAATAGAGACTTGCATGAGGCATTGTCATAGGGTCCAGACCCTCAGATGGATTCTTTGGCTCACTAGTATATGGAGTTTTCTTGCATTCTTGCATTTGACTGGGTGAATATTAAAAATAATCCTATAAATTATGTGTCTTGTATTAAATCTATTCCGCTCTAAACTCTGACTGCAATGCTTCAGGAAGACCTTCTCCAGTACAGGTTATCCTACGTATGACATCAGAATTACGGACTATAGCATTGTAGAACTTGGAAAGTATTTTTTGGAAGTCAACCGTTTTGGTATTTTCACCTTGTACTTGAACATCTAAGAAATTAGACCATGTGGTTAACTGCTATGGATATGTTACGTACAGAGGAAGGAACAAATTTCCAAGTGCTGTGACCCTCAACGCAATTCCCCCTGCCTATGCTTACATAACTTTGCTCAAATCACCAAACCCCTCTGCATCTGAGAGTTATAAGTATTTGTAAAGTAAGTTAAAGTTTCAAGGGGGAAAGATGGCACTGATGGAAATTGATAGATGAAAGTTAAGACTATTTGAGTCTTTAGAATTAATGTGAGTAATTTAAAAAACTGAATGCTTCAAAATATTTTAGCTTTATTATAATATATGACTGATTCTCAAAATCACATTGTATTGTATTTTTACTTCAAAAGTTTTGAAACAGGTTCTGGTCCAAAGCATTCAAATTATGACATAACAATTGAAGACAGCCCACAAGGGCCAGGACATATCTCAGTGGCACAGCATCTGCCTGAGAAGTGCAAGGTCTGAGTTCGATTTCTGGTACCAAATAAATAAATAAATAAGTAGCACCTAATTCAGAAAGCCTTTATATTTAGCTTTGCAAAATTTTACAGAATATTTCTGGTAGTAGATTTATCTTTCCCAAATACAGCTTATTTAGAAAATGTTTAAAATTAATTTGTCTTTCTTGAACGCAGAACACCCTGAGCCAAGGATTTGTGTGTGGATGTTACAGAGTTGCTTGTGCTCCAAATTTCAAGCACATTTGTTAATCATAAACTTTCCAGGTGCTTAATAAACTAGTTTGAGGCTTTCCCAGGTATAGGATTAAGTCATTAATAAAACAATCACAACTTAGAGAGAGATTTTTGGACTAAAAATATTTAGGATCATAAGAAATACAAGTGGAAAAGAACCCGTCTTGTTTTCCATTGCATTGTACTGTACTTAATTCTCTCCCACTTGCTTTCATGAAATCACAGCTGGTTCACAGATGGCAGACACAAATATTGCACAAATGAGCAGTCACACACCCACACATACTCTCTTAATGGGGCTCCTGTCTGTTAGGGTGTCCAGTGAAGGCTTTCAGCCAAGAAGGTCCCAAGTATCAGTCCTCTATCAGAGCTTTGTGGAGAGGGGAGATCTTTGGGATGTATTAGCTCTGTGTGAAAAACCACATCCTAAGTTGCTAGGTCTCACATCCTAAGTTTCAACAGAGTGGAGTCTTCTCTGACTTCTATATTCTTGAATACTTCTTCAAGTGCCTGGAAGGTTTTCAGAAATTCTACTGAGGTTTAATGACAACGGGAAGCACATGATCAAGTTCAAGGATGTTCACTGGCTGCAGTGAAGAGAAATGAACCATGTGAAGAGGTGGAGATGGGAGTGGGAGAAGTAGATGGGTTCTGGGCAAGAGAAGAAGCAGCAGGACCTAATAGGTGCCTCTTGCAGTGGTTCAGGTGAATCATGATAGAGCTGGGGCTGCAGAGGTGCCTAGATTCCAGAAAGAGTAAAGTTGGATCAACAGGACATGGAGATTAATTGGCAATAGGTGACATAAGAGAAGCTACAAGGAAAACTCTCAGGTTTCCAGTTTAAACATCTTCTTTGGTGGGAGAGGGAACTAGGGAGACCACCTGCAAAAATGGGACAACTAGAATGGGTGGAAATTGGTAGGTAAAGATTAAGAGGTCCATTTCAAACTCTGAAGTATGCGATACCAGTAAAATATTCAGGAGGGAATGTCAAATAGATTGCCCAGGGCTCAGGAAAGAGATGTAGAAAGAACATTTTAGAAAATGTTGTGTCTTTCAAAAAGCTTACATGGATTCTATATCACTTAATCACATTACAATCCCTCTATGAAATCAGCACAGCAGGTATTGCTGTTCTTTATTTCCAGGTGAAAATTGAAACAAAAAAATATTCAGAGATGTAGCCAAGTTCACGTCCACAAATCCAAAGACACCTTATGGGGCATAGTCATGTGGTTCTGTTTTTCTATCTTAAAGTCTTACTGATTGTGTTAATGTGATTTAAAACTTGTTTTCTGGTTTTATACAGGTAGAGCAAGACATAAAGTTTCTCCCTTTATAGAGGTAAAGATTCTGCAAGTATTGAAGCCACAAACCAAGTAGATTGCTGTCTCTTGTCTCCCGAGGCCCAGAGAAAAAAGGAGGATTAGAGTTTACAGGGCAATTCAAGGCCACTCAAGGTTCCCATCAATCTAGACTGAGTAGGTACAGCAGAAAGTGTGGTAAAGTGCGGCCTATGGGCTCTGAAGAGAGCCAGTCATGTTGTGACCGATCAACTCCACTGACCACTGAGTCCTGCAAGGGACAAGAGAGACTCACAGACTGAGAGAAAGTCTGTCCCATTGCTGTACACAGATGGTCTTCAGGCTGTCCCTCTTGCACCTAGCTGGCTATGGTCCTGGGTTTCTATGAGGTTCTGGACTTTCAGGAGTTGAACCACACAAGCAGAAAAATCCATCAGTCTCATTCCAAACCTATCCTTTGGGCCTGTAAGATTTTTCTATTACAACCAAGGTGAAAGGGCTTAAATTTTTGAGGGACTGTCTGGTGACCAAAGCAACACAAAGTGTTTGTAAAAGGAACCGTACGGCCTGGGAAGTTACATGTCTCAGAGGCCAGAGAACCTAAGGTTTCAGGCTTCACTACCCCTTTTTTCTAGTGAAGGCCTCTTCAGCTTTAAAATTTTTTTTCTCTGTGTATATCTGAACCCTCCCTCCTCCTTTCAGCTCCAACATACCTTTTTCTCCTTTGATTAACTTGACACTGAACATGCCTTCCCTCAGCTGTGACACACACTCTCTTCAGTAGGAGAAGGTGGACATGGCTGCACTATGGGTTCAACGAACATCTTGAACTGTTTTTCGGATATTGTGGAGAAAGCCAAACCCTAAATAACTTTAGCTGAACACTTTCCCCTTAATTTCTAGCCTCATATGTATTTATGGGGAAATATATTCCATATGTTTCTGATTGTATTTATCCCTAATTCGTCAAGAGCTTATTTGCTGAGGCTTGGTTGAGGTTCCAGAAGCTTCATGAACCTCTTTTCTCTTCTTAGTCAAACCCATCTTTCTCAGGCTTAAAAGGCTACTTTGAACCCAAGATCAAAATATAATCACTGAAGTTTTCCTCTGAACTATGTATATTTCAGGAATCATGGTCTAAAGAATGCGCCTGGTTCTCTTTTATCTCCAGGTTTCTAAATCTTCTTTGGTCTATGTAGTTTGAGTATTCAAAGAATACACACACACACACACACACACACACACACACACACGTGTTTTCTTGAGCCCTAATCTCACTCTTTGCAATCAGCCCACAAAGATTTATTTAGTATCGCTTATAGGTCCATCTGCTGCTGAAGTAGGTCCTTAGAGATATAGAATATGGTATAATTACTTCTGAACAAGATGCCTTTCACAATGTCTGCCTAGTCGAGTGAGGGTGTTGGCAGCCTGTTAGGAACACAGGGCTAAAGAACATGGAAAAGACCAAGTGGGAAAGCGACAGAATGTGTTCCCAGAGGGTCCAAAATAGAAAGAGAAAATAGAAAGAGGGAAGTTCTGGGGTCTCTAAGGGTTAGGAAGGAATGGTTAGAGATGAAACTTAGGAGACTATATCGGAGAGGAACCACAGTGCTGTAGGGAGAGAGGAGTCTCTGTCCTTTGAATTGCACACTTGCCTTTTGAGACTACAGATTATTGTCGCCACAGGAAGGGTTTGCCAGTGGAAGTCATTTTTCACATACCAGTTTATTCTCACACCCAAGGAAGAAGTGGGTAAAGAAAATTTCTCAGAATTCACATCCTCACAGGTCACTTGAGACTTGAGACATATGCTATGAAAAAGTTACAGGAATTAATTTTCTCTTCAGAATATCTTCCTGAAAGAATAAGCAAACTCTAGCAAAAGCATGAACTCCACTAATGACCCAAACACCAACTATTTAAAATGCACAAACCCTTAAGCTAGGGGAAAACGAAGGAAATTCCAGGGAACAACTGAAAGACAAAACAGAACCACTTACAAATAGGTGGGGTTCATTTCCTATTTGCATGAAGTTTTCTCCAACCCTTGCCTCGAGGTTTAGTTTTTCTGGTATGAATAATTCACAGGAAAAGGTAATGAAGTAGCTGCAGCCTGGCTAGGAATGGAAGTGATTTAGAGCCTTAAAGAAAGATGTACCCGACCAGGAGTTGCCTCCATAGTCTTGTTCTGCGTCTTTACAGCACATTCTCTTGAGTTTGTTGATTGAGTCAAGTGTGGCTTGAATGATACAGAATACATTAATGTTTGGCAAAAAAAATTACCACCTAAAGCTTGGGACAACCGACTATAGATTAATTTTTGTGTCCATAGTCAATTTCTTTCGAGATAATTATCTGAAAGTAGCTCTTGCCTCAGTGATATGATTATCAGGGTTAAATGAAGATTTAATGACCAGGGATTCAGCTGTTTTGTTTTCAGTACACCTACAATTTCCCACTAATCATACCTTGGAGGGAGCAGTGCATCTGGGACCTGGTGTTTCAGGAGTTCCAATGCATTTAGCACCATGGTGAAGGTCCTTGTGGTAGAAAGGGCACTAAGATCATGCCACCTATCCAGACTGAGAGAGTAAGTTCACAGCAGGCAGAGATGATCCTTCTTAATACGCTGTGGCAGGCTTGCTGCGCTGAGATAACCGTAACCCAGTGGCCTTTGTAGGGGGTGACTGCTCTCTCCCATACTCTCCAACAACGTGCTGGGAAAGCACACCCATTACCCTCTGTCCCTCCCCTGAGGTCTCCTAGTGAGCAGTGACCATAGCTGACTCGGGGGAGCCTGCAGGGCCTCTGTACAGTGTTACCTGGCTTATGCATATTTTATTAAGGCTGTTGGTGATATTTAGATGAAAATTATTTCCAGATTACAATAAAGGCTGCCCTCTATTAGAGGCAAGTGGTTAGAACACCGGCCATATTAAAATCCTTCAAACTGGAGACTATATATCAAAGCATCGAGGAAGCAAAGATTTCAAAGTTTGGGTTGGGGACAACCCCAAGAACCCAACAATTCACATGTAGTATGCTTGGTTTAAAAGAACTGCTGAACCTTGGAAAAGATTTATAGCACATTTGTTATGATGCTGCACCCTCACCAAGGAAATAAACCAGTCACTGGCACTCTCTCAAAGAACACATCATTGTAACTTGTTACAACAATACTGCTGTGATATGTACTCGTAATATTTATAAAGGCTAAGCTATGAAAACAGTACATGCCAACTGCCAGCAGTGATGTATCATTTTTAAAAAAGAGAAAGTATTCAGCATAATGGTTTAAATGAACTCTGTAAAAATCTGCTGCTCTGCTGAAGCAGTTTGGCCGTCTGGACCTCCGGTGTCCCTGCTTTCCAGGATTCGCTCTGGCTTGGCCTCTGCGAGCTCTTTCCCCTTCCTGTGGTTCCATTTGCTATTTTCAGAAATTCTGAGTGTTGTTAGCAACCTTGCTGGCTCCTGGATCTGATTACTTAGTGCCAGTGGAGTGTGTTGTTAAGAAAGTGTAATCGATACATGGGGGCTGATTTGAGTTTTCGTACAAGTGTGGGAGACTTGGGCCATCAGAGTGTGGGGCCAAAGGTTTTGCTTCTCATGGGAATAAAAATGATGGAGACCACCTTCAAGATGTAGGTAGGTGGCCCAGCTGGTGATTTGGTGCCTGACTTTATTTGTTTTTTTTTTTTTTTTTTTTTTTGCGGTACTGGGGATCGAACTCAGGACCCTGCGCTTGCTAGGCAAGCGCTTATTCCACTGAGCTATATCCCCAGCCCCCGGTGCCTGACTTTAGATCTGCTCTGTGAAGATGCCCTGGGGACTTTTCAGTACCCAGGATGATGAGATTAACCAACAATCCTTCAGTAAGACAGCTATTGGACAGTTAAAACCACAAGTAGGAAGCCATGGAGATCAGGCAAAGGAAGGAACATTTAATGGTCAACTCAGGAAACAAACAGGGGATCAACTTCTGAGGTGTGGACAAGAGGTTTAGCCTGTAAATTACCCTATCTAGTAAATGCCAAGTTAGTGGGCAAGATCCCTCCCATCGATGCAGGGAAGAGGGAGGGAGAATGGGAGAGGAGAGGGAAAGGGAGACAGGAAAGGGGTGGGGTGCAGGGATTTCTTTGTAAAGTAGGAGTTTAGAACATGTGGATTCCAACAGAACTTCTTGTACTCAGTGGATGAAATCAGAGATGATGCGTGGTAGGCAGTGGTCTCCAGGGCATTTCCTTTAGCCAGTCTTTGCTAAGGCTTCTGTTTTAGTCATGTTCCTGTTGCTGGGACACAGTATCTGACCTGCACAGCTCCAGGGAGGAGAGCTTTACACTGGCTCACATTTTCAGTTCATAGCCAGCCAGTTCTGAGGCAGGCAGGGCGTGGAGGAAGGGTCTAGGGCGTAGGAAAGCTGCTTACTTCTTGGTGGCCAGGCAGCAGAGAGAGAGAGGGAGGACCCAGGGAGGGAGACACACCCTCTTCCAGGGACATGCCTCTTCCAGCCAGGTCCTACTTTTCTCCGGCAGATGATTCCACAGAGGAGTGTTGTACCTCTATGATCCAACCACCTTCCACAAGCCCTGCTAGTGAGCACATGGGTCTTTGGGGAACATTGCTAATCTACACTGCAATAACTTCCCCAAAGATCTGAAGGGAGTTCGCCAAACCTTTGGGAAATTCTGTCTGAGTATATTTGGAGCTTTACATACAATATAAACACATGCATGTAAGGGCAAATGACCTTTTCAGCAAGTTGTGCATTTTTTTGCTTCACAGTGCAGGTTTGTCTCAACTAATTCTTTATTCACTTTGTTGTCTTTAAAACTCTGGAGTTAAAACAACCTCTGATATTGCAAAGAAGTGAGGCCTAAACGGTTTGGAGTTAACAGACATCCATTCTCGAAACAGCTTGCCCAGCATTATGGTTGTACAGAATGATGGTCTACAAAGTCATGCCCATTTTGCTGTGTCAGTCATGCAAATGAGATGCACATACATGGAGAAGAGCAGTGAGCAGGGAAGGAAGATGGAAGAAGGGGACAGAACCAAGGAGTGATCCCAGGAGGCCCAAGCCAGCAAGGAAGGGCTGTGGAAGGGCAGAAGGAGGCAGCCAGAGCAGGGAGGGGCAGACTTAGGAGCAGAGGGCTCTGTGAGCACACCGTACAGGTCTGTTCTGGGAGGTTCGGGTGTGTGATAGTCCTACTGGCTTCTGGCTGATCAGAATGCAGTGACCCGTTGACCCCAGTCTCAGGTCCTTACCATTCCTGAATCCATACAGAAATTCTCACTCTTGCTAGAGGCCTCAGCAGGGAAACAAGCTGAAGCCCATGCTCTGAGAACTTTGCAAGTTAAGACATTGTCTGGGAATGTCGGTGTCTCTCTGGAGAAAGAAGGACCCTGTTTCTCACGAAGCAATCATTCCCGGAAGCTGACTTGCTTCATCCACGCTCTATCAATCTGCCACCTTTTAGGAGAATTAAATCTAGTCCAGATATTTTATAATGCTATTTGATAGCTTGAAACTGAGTCATATTTTATCAGACCCACACTGTCATATTTCCAACAGAGACCCTAAAGAGCTGCCCTCCAAACGTGAAGTTTAAAAAAAAAAAATCTGTGTTCCTCATTAGCCACAGACTTTAACTTTCCCTGTTGGAAATTCTCAGTTTAGAAAAATGTTAGGTGAAACAGTCTTGATGATCAGTTTTCTCACCACTGTTAAGATCTGACATGCATACTGGGAAATATTCTTGCTTCAGAGTTGCATTTGTGTCTCTGCTATCTAGGACCCAAAAACTTAAACAAATGAGAGGAGGACAAAGGATGAACCAGAGCATTAGGTGATCAGAAAAATTTCCAGGGTTTATCACCAAATAGCCCAGGGTTCTGAAGTCCTAGCGTGGAGTCTTTCTTTGTGGGGAGAACAATCGTTTCTTTGTGAATCACAGATCATCTCACCATGGTCTCCCCTGGTGGATTTCTACACTGGGTATCAGAGATGATGTTGCAGTTTCACTGAGGAGCATAAATTCTTTTAGGTGCAGTCTCATTCAATCGTAATGTGTTGTCATTAGAAGTGCAAAATTTGAAAGTGGCAATTCAGCTGGAGAAAATGCTATGGTACTCCCTCTCCTTTTTGGCATTCACATTTCATGTGCTTTGTTTCCTGACTGCACCATACATGTGAATAAGGAACATTCCTTTGCAACTTCCTGCAAAGACATTGCAATTTTATTTCTAATTTTGAAGCTTGATAATAACTTGATCCAACCCCTCAATTTTATCATGAAGAAAACAAATCTAGGGAAAGACTAAGTGAATCACCTGTGCTGACGTGAAAGAAATATTTTAATTTGAGACTGAAGGGCTCATGATAAATAAAATGACCTGATGGAACCCTTGCTTAGTCTCTCGCATGCTGAGCAGATGTTCAAGGTCAAAGCCAACACTGAAACATGAGCTGCCCCTTAATTTCCAGACTCAAGGACTTCATGGTAGGATCCCATCCCTCACCTGCTCTGTAGCATCAGCAAGTCACAATCAGCAAGGGGGTCTCTCTGGCCAGATTGGGCCCCGGCTGCAGAGAGTCACAAGCTTTACAAGTCTGCGTGAAGGAGTCCTGGCTGTGAGGGTAACTGAAGTACAGCGGAAGAAAGACGGACAGGAAGACGGTGGCCATGGCCCCAGAACTCATCCTGAGTTCATCTGTGCTCCGTTGCTATTCCTTGAGCCTTAGCACATGGACTCTCTTCTGGCTCAGGGAAGCTTTGACTCTTTCCTCTAAGGAGGTTCCCTGTGAAGGTTGGTGCATATTCTCTGCATTTTAATTGTATCTATGGGGTCTGTTCTGTCTTCTGTTGAAATGAGGGTTTAATTCTTGTCTCCAGCAAGTCTCTCCGAAAGGATGGCTTTGCACTCAGCAACCTGTCAGATTCTGTCCCCCCCTCACCATGGCACTCTTCCTGAGCTTACTTTAGGGTCTTCCTCCCCTCATGCCATCTCCATCCTTCATGTCTCTGCACAGGTAGTAGGGGTCAGGAAGGCAATGGTGGTCTGAGGAACAGGACCGTGTTTGGGGCCCTGTGATATTTCACAGTTTGGGGGTGTAGACATGGGCCCAAGAGCCTGACACACTGATCAGCCTGTGTGACACCAGCAGGACAGCCAGGCCACAGTTCATGCCTCTGAAGAAGCCGGTGGTTCCCAGTATGAAACAATCAAGGCTGGGGCTTGCCCCACACAAAGACTGCTGGTGGTGGCAGCACAGGCTCCAGTGGTATCCTGCTGCTTCCCTAAGGATAGCCCTCAGCAGGCCGGGCAGGCCTGCTCCCTCCCAAGGCTTCTCTGGGCCTCTACTAAGAGTGCGGCAGTCGAGTGGCTTGTGGTGGGTTTTCTCTCTGGTTCTCTTCATTGGTGTTCATCTTATTGTTCTTGTCGTGCAGTCATTGCTAATGTCATTTGCCATTCCATCCCTGAGTTTGGAAAAGAAGCCATTGCTAAGCCCCTCCTTGGGTTTGGACACAAAGAGGGAGGAGAGGGCTGTTACTTATTCACCTTGGCTGAAAGCAGAGGTGCAAAAACAACCTTAAAGGAGGGTTTTCTAGCAGGGCATGTGACTCTACTGGGAGTAAGGAGGTTTCAGGGCAGACTGTGACAGCCACAGACAAGAAGAACCTGAGAGATCCTACATTTAAAGGAAAACAAACAAATGAAATCTATCATTCTGTAGCACCCAAGAAACTGCTGGATACTTTTATAGACTCAAGCGTTTCTTGTACCTAGCTGAGGGACAGTGGAGGAATGGTTCTGAAAGTGGCCTGGGCCAAATGTGGGTGTCAGTCTGCTATTTGTGGGCCCCCAGTAGCTATAGGGAGAGGAAGAATAGAACCTTTACACGTGGGGTCCTGGCTTGTGAAAATGACTCAATGTTTTGGGGGGTGGGGTGAACTTGAAAGTGTGCAGACCAGATGTAAATTTTCAGATCTCCTTGGCCTGAGCCAGCTGTGGTCTCCCAGCTGCCTCAGAATGGAGAGGGGCCACACCCACAGCTGCAGCCAAGCAGTGCTATTTGAAACTCCCCCAGGGCCTACTGCTGTGAAAAGAACAGTTTATTACACAAAATAAAACAAAATGCCAGCTCTTCTTTACAGTTTCACAGTCTGCCCTGGGGAACAGAAAAAGCGTTTTATTTTTTCACCCCTTGTGCACTAAGCACCAACTATATTATCCTGGGGCCAGTTTGAGGAAGATCTGGAAAGTTCTCTGCAGTGTGTGGACTCACTGTCGGACTTCGATCTGCCTTTTATGGACCAGTCACTGCTTCTCTTTTTGGGAATGTAGAGTGAATGGCATGTGCCACTTAGCACACGAGGATCAGTGCTTGGAGACTAAGCTAGACTTCAATGAATACCTGATATGTTAATACCTTTTCTCCATCTCTTGATGGACAGTGTAGTCTAGGCCAACTGTTTGCCTTCATGTTCCTTTTAAGGAGCTCATCTGCTAGACTCCCGGTTTTCATACCTCAGCTTTCAAAGAAAAAGATGTTTCTGAAAGACAGGTTGGAATATGAGGCAAATGTTAAAAGTTCTTCTACTATGACCACAACACAGACAAGAGACAGTAAAAGTATATTGTTGTCAAATGAACCATCAGAACTACTGGATGAAAGATAAAAACTGCCAGTATATTTAGCACATGGGCAGGCAGAATACTGTTTATTATAAAAAGGAAAAAGCCTCTTTGGCTCTGATTATCTCTCAGCGCCAGATGTAGCAGTTAATTGGACTCCTAGAACCCAGGGCAACAGGAACTTGCACCACGTGAAGGACAGCCCAGCCTGGGAGTGGGTGCGGTAGGGGACAAAGTTGATCAGTCAGATGTTTTGTCTACACAGTGCAAGGCATTAAGATGTTTCCCCTCTATGTGGGTACGTGCTGTCATATAGATGAAACACTTCCATCTGCAGTTGAGATCCTCCCCCTTTTAGTGCAGGTATTTATGATCTACAGAAGCAGCTGAAGAGAAATTGAGTTCAAAGTTCAGAGGTAGGAAACAGCAGCAGGAGACAAGAGAAGTAGATGAAGCAAGGATGAGGACTCCTGCTGACTTCTGGGGCGACACAACTTCTGGGGCATCTAGGTACACATGCTGCAGGTACCTTGAAGAGGAAGGATGTGCCACATCCTAATGACAACTGTATGTCAAGAACATGGGCTAAATTTTAGCCTCTACTCTTCCCTCAGCTTGGAGACTTGGGGCAGTGCACTAACCATACAACTGTACTCGGTGAACCTGGAAAGTCATCCAAAGGAGAAAGAGTTCAGTGATGAAGTAGAAATGGCTGTGAAGAGGAGAGGGGTGGAGGTTTTTATTGTGTTTAGGCCTCCTCTGCTGAAAGTTCACCACCCAGGGAGCACTGCTGCTAATGCTGCTGCTCAGCAAGACCAGGATAACACTCGCCTTCGTGTATATGCGAGTGCCCATTGTTTATCTATTTGGAAGGTAAGGAAACACTTGTTGTGAATTCCAGTCAGGTGTGGGCTGCGTTTTCTCTTTAGTGCGGCGCCTGTCAAGTTCTCACTTCCCTGCAGCTTTACCTCCCCACTGCCCTCCCCACCCTGTTCTCCTGTCTGTAACACAAATGCCTTTTTTACTTTTGCTAGTTTAATTAGCGCACAGATTCATTGTGATTGATGACTTGATGTGACTTATTGGCATGAAGTCCCCCTCCTCTCCCCGCGCTGTGCGCAACAGAAACGGCTTGTGTGGGGCAACACCTGCTTTGATGCCGCAGACGTTCTGTTTGATGCGGCGCGGCCGGCCCTTCAGTTGTGATTTTCTAGTCTCTGGGGAGAGATTTTTTTCCTCGCTGTTGGTGGAGCAGGAGGAGCCTGGCGGTGGATGCGGGTGGGGGTGGAGCACGGAGTGGTGTGGAAAGTGATGGCTGAGAAACGACACCGCTAAGGATTTAGTGTTTATATTTTATTGGACTGATTTTGAAACAGTCATTGTTCACACCCCGGGCCCAGGAGGGAAGGAGACCTTGACTCTCTGCCACCCGTAGGAAGGCATTGTGCATTAGTGCAGCCAGCTGAAAATTTCCAATGTCTCTTGCCAAAGAATTAAGCTGAAATTAGCACACAGTTGGTAACAATTTGATTCCTGGTTTCACTTTAATCAGTGAGGATTAATGGTTAAAATTTTTATTTCTAATCTCACTTTAGCCTGACTAACAAAAGCTGTCACTTTCTTGAAAACTGCTAAATGAAGAGGGATTTATAAGCTCTTTGAGAGAATAAAAACTGAAGTGCTAAGGCCTACTCTTCAGACCATAAAATTTTCAAATTTTCCCAACATTCCTGAGCACAGCTTGGCTCGGAAACTGCCTGCCTCGGGGTTCGGTAAGTCTCACAGCCGGACAAAGAGGGTGCAGGGACTGTGTGCTCCCCAGGGCTTCGGGACTGCAGGTGAAACAGCGCTCTTCCTACCGCACAGAGCCGGAAGCGAACTTGAATTGTGAATAGAGCATTACTTGCCCCAGACGTGTTTCCCGCCCTGTTTTCCTTTTCCTGTTTGCACCTGAGCCAGCCCTTTCTATGCCTTCCCTGGCCACCCGTTCAAGGCGTGTCATGAACCTGGCAAAGACTGTGCCCCCTCTCCTGAGGGTCCTTTCAGCAACTTTGCGTGGCTGTCCCTCCTACACCCTCCCTGCAGATCCCTTCCCAGGGCATAAGGCTCCGTCTGGACTTGACCCTGCCTGCTCCGCCCACCTCCTCCAAAGTAAGGTGTCCCGCCCAGCTGGTGTACTTGTTTCTCACCCCTCTGTTTGGGGGTCGTCAGGCAGAGGCTGTGCTCATTTCTTATTTGTCCCACTGCGCCCAACACAGCACCTCGGGCTCAGAAGTCAAAGGTCAAGTGGGTTCAATGGATGGGGTTGTTGGGGGGGGTGACTTCAGCACCACGTGCCCAGCTCAATACTTCTTTTAACAACAAACTGGTCAAAGGAATGAATTCTCCACAGCTCAGATGCGAGAACCATTATCCCTCGCAATTCTTTGTTTTCATCGTCATATTAATTCTAGCTTCCCATTTATCAAAACAAGTCTGCTCTCAGCTATTTTGGGAGCACACACTCCCTCCTGTACGATATATATCAGAATTCTGGAATGGGCGGCACTAGGGAAAGTTGAAACACTCTGGTCCTGGCTCTGACTTTACAGTGGGAACTTAACCCTTACCCTGAGCCTTGTGCTGCATGAAGGGCTGCTCAGCATGGCTCGCAGTGCTGGGCACCTCGGCTCCTCCAGCCCCTGTATAGCTGGTCCCTCACTGCCTCCAGCAGGCTACTGGGCATCCCCAAGGTCTCTCAAGGTCAAGGTTCTTACCTGCATTTTCCACTGAGGCTGTCACTTGGGGAACTTGTCACAACCCTCTGATTCCTACTCTGTTTTGGAGGGAGGCTTCTGTGCCCCTAGATAGGGCCATGTCTGCCTCCTCTAACACTCAGGCTCTTTTCTATCATGGAAAACGATTCTACGATTGTGAGATTTTAAGAAAAACTGGGACATAAGAAGCTCCCTATAATTTCTTACTTTTTAGAGTAGGAAAAAACATAGGGTCATTTTAACTTGTGAGTAAAGAGGGAGGGGGTAAGATTGGTAAAATCCTTTACTTTTACTAAATTTATCTACCTGCCAGCCAACCCATCTGTCATGTAGCTCTATGACTTCACCTTTATATCCAGCTTAGGTTTATTTAACACAGGACTCTAACTGCTGTTGAAAGTACAGCTTTGACCACCTTGTGTGGTGATATTATACCTGGGCTGGGCTGCATATGATAGTGTGTCACAGAAACTTGACTAGAGGGGCTTCAGACCAAGCAGGGGTATACTTTCCCCATGTGATGAGAAGCCCCGGAGTAGGTGATTTCAGGCTGGTGCCATTGCTGCCTGTCATCACCCATGTTCTTGCTGTTCAGTTTGCAGGGTCTCCTTTCTTCTGTGTGAGGGGCGGTTGCCTGCTTCCAGTCCGGAGGAAGGGAAAGAGCAAACACCTCTGCATGAAGCTTTGTGTATTCACTGAGGAATATTTCCTAGGTTCCCGGGGCACATTGCCTGTATCTGTGACTGGGACAGTGTCACATGGCCACTCCTGTGTATGCGGGGAGCTGAGTGGGGATGTTAACTTCTTAACCCTTCTAGTGGAGGCGGAGGAAATAGAGTGTTGCGAGAGCCTTTCTACAGCACCTACCAAAGGGCCTGGAGTGTCCTGTGTTATTTTTTAAAAAGAAAAATGTAAACCATGACTCGTGTCTCTGTGTGTGGCTGTGAATAAAGAAGCAAATGGATAGCCACAGGTTCAGTTTCTGTCCTCTTTGAGATCAGAGTTGACACCTGAGATTGGCAGGTCAGAGCCAAAGCAAGATAGTTACAGGGAAATGAACCCTTTGAAAGACAGGATAAAAGACCCCTCTCAGCAGCAGAGACCTGTGTGTTGTCTGGAACATCAGCCTGGAGCTGGGGTGGGAGGAGTATGTGAACTGCTTCTGAGCTAGATGGACAGGCACTTATGGGGTCGGGGAGAGTGAACATTGATCACCATGGCTCTTGGCTCTGACTGCACACTGGAGTGAGCTGTGAAACTTTTATAAAAGTCACTGACTCTTTATGCTCTTCGGCGGAGACCCTGACTTAATTGCCCAGGGCATGGTCTGGTCTTAACCCTAGATAAGGATCTAATACACAGCCAGGCTGGCAGCCACCCTGTTAGCTTTCTCTGACATAACCCAGGGCCCTGCCTTCCTTAGATATGTGCTCTCTGAGTGAGACCTTGGCGTGGTTTGGCTATAGACTTGGGGGGGATGAACTTGTCCACGGGAAGTCCTGCTTACTGTGTCTGAGGGATGCTTTTGGGCACCAGCCAACATCATTTTTATGAGAGAGAAGAAGTTGTGGGAAAAAATACTTCACGTCTTTTTTAGGAAGTGTGATTCTTCTTCTGAACATTTGGTTTGTTTTTACCTTGTTGACATGCTGAATCTTATAAATGACGGTGTTTCCCTTTTTATTTTGGCTGTTAGGAAGCTTAGGAGGAACTTTATATTACCATATGGTCTACATTCTTCTCTGTTAATGTAATTCTTGGAATTAGTACCTTTTCATCTGAAACTTTTAATGCCTTCAACCTTCAGAACATTTCCTGTAATAGTTCTGTAAATCATCTCTGGCTCACAGTAGAACGAAGCAGAGGATTAAAATAAATAAATAAATTCGAAAATAAAAGAAAAAAACACAAAATAATTAAACACTTTACCATCATCCCCCCAAAAATCCAAAACAAACAACCTCCAAACCTCTGTCATCCTTCTATTTGCAACTTTAACACAGTGTGAAAGTTTTTTTTAACGGTACTAGGTATCGAATTCAGGACCTTAAGCTTGCCAGGCAGGTGTTGTGCCACTGAGCTATCCCCCCAGTTCCACAGTTTGAACTTCTAAAATTTGATTTCTTTTCTTTTCAAGATTGTCCCAGAAATCTATTTTTATCTGGTTTCTATGGTGCAAAAATGTTCTCAGTGGTTATATTCCCAAGAGTAATTTGTCTCTAGCCTCAAAGAATGTCCTTGGTTCTTCATGGATTTGCTTTGCTTTGGGAATGTAAAGAAGTAAGAATTTAGAACATTAGATGTTCAGTTTACCTTAATAGTGTTTCAGGAGACCATGGAATTAGTGCTGGTAGAAAAGAACCATGTTTCTCTTTTTGACTCTCATAATTTCCTCCTGGGTTTATTGTTTCAAGGAACCATTTTTTAAAAATTGTATATTGTGCTTGTGCTTTTATTTCTCCAGTGCTTGGGATCGAACCTAGGGCCTCATACTTGCCGGGCAAACACTCTGTCACTGAGCCGCATTCTCAGCCCCAAGGGGCCATTTTTAATAGAAAGGAAAGCAGCTGCTCTAGCAGTTCTCTGTGAGACATAGAACCAGAAAACGGTCTTCATTTGATTTCCTTTCATTTCACAAAGACAGCACTTAAGCTTTTTGATTTTCAGGGTTGTCCGGTATCAGTTATTTGTCTACCAGACAGGCTTTAGATAGCTACAACCCATTTGTAAGTCACTTATTTTGTACATTATGGCCTAATGTCTGGCAAAGTGTTTTTAAGTTGCCTATTATCATAAAAGTTAAGAATTCTGACAGAGGTATTAGGAATCATAATGATACATTATTCATGAGGCAAACTACCAGGTAATATCTAGTGATGGAAGAAGAGCTAGCATGCATTTTCAAAATAAGTCTGCTCTTAGCCAGTGTTAGCCCATGTGCTGCTAGAAGTAAGCCAGATGTCCGGGATTAATGTCTAAGAACGCTGTGCGTTTTGAGGTAATACCTTAACTTTTCTGGACAATGAAAATGCCATGGGTATTTTAAGGTTATACTAAGGAGTCAGAGTGCCAAGCTCATTATTTGCTATTATGAATTTAAAAGGATAATCAGCAACAGATGCCAGATTTTTCTGCTGTTGATGTGGGGAATAGCATACATGTGGCCCAGAGGGGAGGCAGCCTTCCCTGGCATCCCTCCCTTCTGTTTAAAAAGCAAGGCAAGACAGGAAGGAAGATGCTGCAGAGAAGAAATTCACAATGGTGAACTTTGACCTTCAATGTATGAGATCATGCTATGAAAACTGTAGCAGTCTCCAGGCTTTAGCATTGCGAATGGCCTCTGCCTAAATTAGATTCCTAGCTTTCGGGGCATGGACTGTCCCTTACAGAATACTGCCCATTCCTTCTGACCTCTCTGGTGAGCAGCAGTCATTTGCTCCAGTTCTACCATTTCCTAGAGGCTGGGAGTCCTGTCGGGAGGAAGAAATGGTAATTGTTCTACTGAAGTCATTATATTTTTAAGTGATGCTAGTAAAATATCTTGTAGAATAATCAAAACTAAGAAAGGAAAGGGACCCTATATAATTAGTACCAAATAAAAATATCAATGGCAATGCAATGACCCTGAAATAACTTGATAGCAAAATCTCTGATGTCTTTCCTTTGCTCTTCTTTTCCAGTGGGGACCAAGGGATTTTAGGGTGAATTTAGCTCAAGGATAAAACCACCTGTGCTCGGATTTCATCTTCTTCTCTCCCTCGCTGCCCACGCTGAACACACATCACAGAACACTTGAGGCTCAGTTTCCAGGGAGGTTGCCTAAACCAGGAAATCTGTGGACACACTCTCTTTATCCTCTCCCCTCCCTCCTTTTTACTGCTGGTTTAATTCTATCATGGGACACATGTTACTCTGCTAGTCACTGAGAGGAGCTCCAGCAAATGGATAACCCAAGCCTACTTCTGGACACAAAGAACCAGAAGGAAAACAAAATAGTGGGACTTTGGAGATTGGCTAGGAGCCCTCCCCTCCTCTTGCTTCATTAGAAAGTTTGCTGTGTAAGGGGGAGGATTGAAGTGTGCTCTGGAAGAACTGAGTGTATGACTTGGTTACCAAAAGGAGGGAATTCACAGCACACCCAGAAGTGGCCATGAACACCCCTATGCAGGTGTTAGCACAGCAGCCTGGCTCCAGACCTCTGGAGTGAATGAACACAGCTGTAGCCAGTACACGTATCTTGAAACCCACAGCCTCCTCTGATGACATTGAAACACCTTGGGGGTTTCGGGGTGGGAAGAAATACCCCTTTTACAACCCACAGTGAGCCCCACCACTGTGCCATGTCAGTTATCAGCACGGGCTCAGACTCAAGCTCTGTGATTGGTCATCCTGGAACTAGGAGGTGGAACTGAACACATAGTTTAAGAGTGAGGGAAGGTCTGTTCCCTGAGGCAAAACTGGGTTATCCTAGAGTGAAAAGGTAGCAGCTCTGGGGTAACTTAGACCTCAGTTCAAACTCTGGCTTTACTATATTTTAGTGCTGTAAATTTGAGTAAAACATATAGTCTCTGTACACTTTAGCTGTAAAATAAAGTTAATGGTATCTTTTTTGTGTAGTCTTCAGAGGACTCATTGAAATTAAAAATATGAAATTATAAAAATATACATAAAGTAGTGGAACATAGCAGGCTCTCAATAAAATGGCATGTTAAAATAGATTGAGCACATCTTTTGCTCCTTCTTATGTGACATGCTGTTAGTTTCTTTGGATTTCAGCATCTCCTTAGCCAGTAAAGTTTCCTAAACTCTCAACACAAAAGACCTCTCCCAACAATAGCTTTGAATTTGCATTCTATACTCCTGGGGATGGAGCTATGTTTTGGTATGTGTTTATTGCTATGGTTATGATTACTATTAATTTGCCATCAAAAGAAAGTGTAACCTTAATCAGTTAGTTTCTGCATCTGATCACACATATTTCCAAATCAAAGCACAGGAATCCACAACTTGGCCCATTGGCGAAGCATGCTTTTTAGTTTAGTTTGTGTCGCTCATGCAAAAAAGTCTTCCCCATGACCTGCCTTCTTAGTAATTCTTGGGGGTTGAACTTATGCTCAGATAGTTACATCTGGTTGTAGAGTTAAGAAATGGGTCAAAAGGAAAAGGAGGAGTGAAAAACTGTCCAGTCTCCCCAAGCCCCTCTATTCTTTCTCAGTGTGAAGTCATTTACTTTTCTTTTTAGCCTATACCAAGTCTTCAGAAGTTGAGCCAGGCAGATGGTGAGGTTATAGCTTGGGCAAAATATGTTCTAATGTTATCAGCTTTAAAGGAGCACATGGAGCAGAGAGGAAAGATGGTTTGTGGTATTTTTGTTTATTAAATTTGATGGTTGGATTATGACATTTATATTTATTAAATGTACAGAATCTCATCCATCATGGTTGACAGTCAGAACATGTCCTGTGTGGATGGCATAACTATCTTCCTGTGAAGAGATCTAACATTTATTCTTATTTGGGCGACTAAGAAGAGGTACAGAAAAAGGAGATCCATCCTTCAATGCCTCTACCCTGGGGAAATGGGGGTATGAGATAAGTGTTATTGTGTTTGATTCTGTCATGTTGAGCAGCATTTTTCTTGTACGAGTTGTGAGTCACTTTGCTGGTGCTGTGGATGGAGGGCTCTGGGATGTGGGAATTGCACAGCCAGTGAACCTAGCATAGTAAAAACATATAGAAAGAGGGCTCTTGGCTTTGCTCCATTGAAATCCTGCTATTGGATATGGTTGAAATGTCATGATTGGCTTTGTCTAGTGGCCAGAGCACTTCAGCAGCCAAGCATCTTCCCTCTTCTCTGAATTCATTACCTACCAGATGTAGGCCTTGCAGATATTTTATTAGAACACCAGGTAACCTGATGAAAGGGCAACATTCTAGCTGCCTCCAGAATGACTCTGGGTTTCCTGAGCTCTATTTACATATATGGGTAGACAAGAACTGGCAAGGCTTGGGAACAAGAAGGCATTGCCACCCAACAAGCATCTCCTTCAGTCTTTAGGTGCAAGAGACAGTGTGCTTGCTTAAAGGTGACTGATCTTCTCCAGAGTATAACCTAAGATGTTTTTCAGTCAATGTGCAAATGAATTAGACACCTGGGTTCAATCTCTCTGGCCACATATGCTTCCAAAGATAAAATGTTCATTTAGGTTTGAGGAAACACAGTCCATTTGGAAACCAGTTAACCCACAACACTGCCTGCACAGCCTGGAAACATTTAATTGTAAGGAAGTATGATAACTAACGTGGAGGAGAAATGAAATCCTTTTCCTCACCCCACAACCAGCCAACATTGGGTATTAACTTCAAACATTAGTTCCCAGTTTGACATATTCTAAAGCAGCAGCTTGGGCGCACTTGATGTGTCTAAGAAATATTTCAAGCAGAATGAGATATTTATGTGGGCTTCACACAAATTCAACCACCAGGTATTTCCTTTTTAGGATGACTTAGGACCCTGAAATAGTTTACAAAGGTACCATGTACTAATTTCTGGAAATAAATTTAAATCTGGAAAATAATTTTTCATAAGTATAATAAGTCATTAATTAAGCATCTTTGGGTACAGCACTAGTATATATATTATGAGGGCTATTAAACAAAAGTAAATAGTAGTTTATCTCTGGACAGCTTAAGCAAAACAAACCCCAAACCAGATCTCTATAAAGAGGCACCATTTCCTGCTAGATAGTGTGTGTGCATCTGATTACACGGATGGACTGTAAACATTTCCAGGAGTGGGAGAGAGTGCAGGTCCTTGGGGTTAACGAGCCAAAGGTCACAAGGCCACTCATCACATGGCCCAGTTGGCTCTGGTCCAGCTCATGGTCATAGCCAGCCCTTGCTGCCCAAAGATCTACCCTAACTATTCTGTAGCTTACATGAGTGAAGGGGTGGGGTGTTGTGCATCTTCTCTGTCTCATTTTCTTTCTTAAATAAAAGTAATACTATGGAAGATCTTAAAAATTTAATTGTATGTATAATATACTTACTATAATTTCCCCCTGCTATTTAACACAGTGAATATTTGTGAGCACCAGCTATGTGCTAAGGTATACAGATAGATCTGAAATAAACGGGTCCATACATATACACACGTAGACATTTATGTATGAGAGACAATGGGTATACATGTATGCACACAAATATATTCTCACAACAGCCCTCTGAATTATAGTTAGCATCACCATTTAGATGCTAAACAAAAGCAAGATCAGAATCTAGTATGGAGTAGATATTTAATAAACTCACTAAAGAAATACACAAAACTCAGTTTAAAAAGAGCTCATTTTTGGTCATGGTCGTCAAGCAAGTAAGAGGCAACGGAGGACCTAATCTAGTTCTGAAGCCTTTGACACTCTTCTTTCCTTCACAGAGCCCAAGTGGCCAGCACTGCCTGATCCTCAGATGGGTACGGCTCAAAACAGAAGCACAGCTGAGAGAAAGGTGTTCATCTTTACCTACACACATCTTGGTGCAGATGGAGTGGATCTGATGATCTCCTCATGTTCCCGTCTTCCCCATGGTATCAGAGCACTAGACTGGGATCTGCTCCTTCCCCTGGGATGAATTGCAGCCAAGGCAGTATGAGTGGACATAGGGGGCTGAGAGAGGAGGTGAGCATCGTGGATGCAGGAGCAATTCTGAAATCTTCCATCTCTCTTTGTCTCTTGCAATCACAAGACCCCTGAAAAACAGACTGCTAGGTCTGCAGGTTGACATATACCAATTCCACACTCAGGAGGGAACTGCTATTTTATTGCCCCCAATTAACTGCTTTATTTGTTTATAAATCCTTCCTTTTTCTGCTTTATGATGCGGTCATGGTGTGTTTAATGGAAGTACAAGATTAAGACTGGTAAGCCGACTGCACGTTACATTTGCACCATTATAAATGGTTCAAATCTAGAATGTTTGTGGCCCTTTCCAAAAATATTTGGTTTCTCTAAAAGGCAGCAGCTGTTGGCAAATGGAACCTGGATGGGAACTCCCCCTCAACCCCAGGAGGAGAAAAAGCCATTGGCTTTTACTGTAGTGCATGCAGCATTTTATTTGATGTGTTTTTTCCTTTGGGGAGCTTGCCTGTTTAATAGCAGATGAAACAACAGGGATATAGTAAAATATAAAACCTCATGATGTTAAAAGTCAGCAAGTTGGATATTAATTTTAAAAGTCACACAAGAAAGCCAAGAATCCCTTTCTAAAAATACCTCTTGCTGAGTGAAAATGTTTTGCTTCTGTGAGGACAGGTATACATTTAAAAACTTCACTTTCCATGAATATTTCCACAGTGTTTTGCAGTTTACAAAGCGCACATATTTAAAATCTGGATTTCACTACAGTTTTATGAGTTGGTTTGAGGATGATGACTTTCCTTGTTAGAATGATTATCAGGAGGCCTGGAAGGATGGCTGATTTGCCCGCTGTCAGCAGTGGCGGAGACAGGCTTAGAACAGAACTTTGCAAGGACTGGCTCAGGGCTCTCTGTCAAAGCAAGTTGTCTAGTTATCTGGTGGTGCCATTATCTGGCCAGGATGTTGTCCCTATCTCTGTGAGATTCCATTCAGGGTGATCCACTATCATTTGCCCCCAAGTTAAAGTGACAGGGAAAGCATCCAGTGAGTATGTGTGCTCACAGGCTTGTGCCCTGGGTACCAGGGCATGGCCCCAGAGAAGTGCTGTCCACCTGAGCTACCTGCAGGAGGCAGGACAGTGTGTCCCACCACAGCCATACATGAGTGGGGCATGGTTTGTCCCTCCCAGAAGAGAAGGGTGCAGATTGTAGAGAGCGAAATGCAGTGAGGGTGCATTCATACTCAACAGGGCAAGGAGGGACTAACGGGAACTTTGCAGGCTAGAGTGAGGCCCACTTCCCTTTTACCTTTCTTCCATCCCCAGTTTGCACCTTCCTCCCTTCCCTTTTTCTTTTTACTCAAAATGTCAACCAGTAGGGCAGGAACAAAAACTAGAGGAAGTCATTTTCTAGTTTTAGTGAATGTAAGATTCTCCCAGGAGCTTAATGAACATTCGAAGCCCAGGGCTGGAGCCCTGAGATTCTGATTTCATAAAAGTTGTTAACCATTGTCAAAAGCAGGGATGGTCCCCTGGACTGAAACAGGCTGGATAATATCAGAATAACACTTAGCGTTTTTTCTGTAAATAACGTAAATGAAATAAACATTTGTCCAAAGCCTCTTGATATCATAGAATGTCCATCTTGTTGCTTTCTAAAAAGAAACACAATAAAACTAGGCTAGTGTCCTAAAGACACTCACCTTTACTTTTGGCAAGCTGCTTCTGAAAGAGTAAGTCTGGCGAGGCATTCAAGGGTCTGTATTTTTAACAAACTCATAATGGCTCTGCCATGGGTGACCTACAGACTATACTTTGGGAATCTCCACCTTAATGGTTGGCAGTTAACATGATGTGGCTCTGTCTGGCTGATGGTCAGAAGAGTGGCAATCCAGCTCAGCCTGCATCTCTCTGTGCACTGCAAAATAGACTTCCTTTCACCCATGTCATAGACTCTGCCTCTATCTGTTGCTGCTGAGCTTCTGAGGGCAGTGCCACCAGGCTGTTACACCACTGTTGGATTCGCACTGGCTTCCAATGGCTGGCACCATAGTTACCAGTGTGGAGGGAAGTGACCATGTTCAGGGTGCCTTACTGACCAGAGAACTGGACCTAGATTGAGAAGTTTAGTGCCTCAAGTTTGTGTGTGAGCCCTGCCACCCTCTCTGCAGATGAAGGGTGAAGGGTGGGTGAGAAGAAGAGAAAAAGGGAGGAAGAAGAGAAAGATAATGAAACGGTCCCTCACTTTCTGATATGCTTAGACCTTTCTGTCTTTCAAAGAGCCTCTAGAAAAAGTTGAATGGGAGATGAAAGGATCAGGGGACAAAGGGGGAGATTTGGAGGACAGATGAGGGCATGAGAAGACCCTGAAGGCCAGGAAGAGTGTCAGGCCTTGTGCAGGCCAAGTGATTAGCCAGGGTGAGGTAGTGATCGTGCTTTCTGATGTCCTAGAGAAGGGACTATCGTGTCATGTTAAAAGTACAAGGAATTCTCTGAATTTATTATGAATCCTAAATCCACAACAGTTTGGGGTGGAACAGTTTATATCTTTACACAATTTGGGCACAGTGGTCATACACGCCTATAATCCCAGCACTCTGAATGGCTGAGGCAGGAGGATTGGAGCCCAACCTGGGCAACTTGGTTTAGAGAGACCCTGTCTCAAAATGAAAAGTAAAAATGGATGGGAAGTCAGCTCAGTACAAAGGCCCTGGGTTGAATTCCCAGTACAGAAAAAATTATTTTTTATGCAATTTCCGTTATCATCGAAAGTAAGAATCTAAATTCATACCGTACCATACCTGTGCCCCTGGCTCCTGCTCCCTGCCAAAATCACATCTTGGCAGTCTAGCACTGGTGCTTCTGAACTTTCCAGCTGTTCTAACATGGGTGAGGAAGGCAGCAGGCTGGGGTCCAGGACTGTGTCCATTGTCTGGGCTCAACTGTCAACCTGCAGGGTGACCTGGGGAAGCATCACTTCACCTCTTCGGGGTTTAGTTTTTTTCTGTAAAAAGAAGCAGTTGAAATACTAATCTCATTATCCTTCTACATCTAACACTGGACTTACTTGATATATTCAGGGTGCTTTCTAAAGAATTTGTTAAACTTTCCATGGAAAACAAAATAAAGGGCCATTATTTAGAGCCAGTGGGATTTTGATTAGATATAAGGAGGATCCTCTTAACTGTAAACAAACTGATGGCTTTGGTCTTTTAGAGCTGCTGTCACCAAGTACTGAAGGCTGAGTGGCCGAAACAACACAAGTTTATTTTCTCCAAATTCTGCAGATTGGAAGTCTGAGATCAAGGTGTGTACAGGGTCAGTTTCTCCCAATGTCCCTTTTCTGGGTTTGTGGATGGCTATCTTCTCTCTGCGTCTTTATATGGTCTTCCCTCTGTACCTCTCTGCGACCCAGTCTTCTCTTCATGGAAAGACACGAGCCACATGATCAGATCAGGGCTTATCCAAATGGCCTCACTTTAGCTTACTTAGACCTTCAAAGTCCATCTCCAAATAGTCACGTTTTGAGTTCCTGGGGGCTAGGGCTTCAACATATGAATTTGGAAGGGACACAATTCAGCCCACATCAGTCTCTAAGCCTGGGAGTATTTGGGGGCATGAGCCGGCTTGTCTGGAGTGCCAGGTTACCTGGGCAAAGAGGAAGGCTGGATGAATGCTTGAAGACCCTGCCAGGCCTACCGATTTGTGACTGTGTGTAAAGCTCCTCAGATTGACTTCTAACCACTAGGAACATAGAGAAAGCAGAGATGCAAAGAGCAAGCCTGCAGAAAAAGAAAATAAAACAACAAATGATTTGCACTTCAGGAAAAGGCAAGAAGGAAAACAAAAAACCCAGGAAGCATCTACATTTGGAGTCATCCTACTATACCGTGAGGACAGGGCCACTTGATCACACAGCTGTTATTGTTTGATCTGCACCAGTAGGTGAACTTGGGGAGAGACTGGAGTCTCATTCACATAAATCCTACTTTTAGCAACTGCAGAAGCAGGATCCTGCTGAGGACAAAGGAAAAATTCATGATGCAATTCCACTTATCCTCCTGGGTGCCTTTTTACAGCTAAGAAGGAGAAAGAAGAATTCCTTTCCCACAGCACTGTGAAAGAGTACTTACAAATTACTTCTTCTAGTTGTTTGGACAGTAAAAACAAGTAATGAGTCTCCCACCACATATCTCTGCTTTTTATTGCCCCAATAACCTATCTGTCTCCTCAGGTATCTGTTCAGCAGCGCAGCACAGAGAACTGGGAAGGGAGTCAGTGCTTGGGCTCCTGTGCTCAGGCCATCGCTTCCCAAAGCTTTTCATGGCCCACGGCCCACTGACATCACAGCCCACAGTCCTCTGACATCACCAGCTTCGCCCTCCGCCTGCGAGAAGATGCCTGTGCATGCACAGTGGCCAACTAGCCTCACCCACAAAAAATTCCACAGCCTCCTCTACCCATTTCAAGGCCCTTAGCTTTCATGGCATCTGTAAAGTCTCTTTAGTTGTATGGAGGGAAACATGGTCACAAGCCCTAGGGAGTAGAACGCGAACCTCTTTGGAGGACCGTTACTCTGCCTCTCATGAGCTCTGTGCATGTGTGCTCTTATGCAAAATCATGGAAAGAAATGCCATTCCAGGGGAGGCTGGTTCTTAAACAACCCAGGTCTTTTGGGTGTCTTGCATCCAGGGATGTTGCTTCCTTGTCATGTTGGGAGAGGAGTAGAGCCCTATGTTTGGAGCCCTACACCAAGTGGGCCTGGAGTTAGCCATGACCTCTAACGGGAACCAAGTGAGTATATCTATATACTTTCAATTAGGCAAAGTGGGCCCTCTTCTCCACCCAAGACTGGTTCAGGTAACTTTGTTCATATCAGAGGAATTGTTGCATTCCTCTCCATCTTCATCTTCCTCACACTGAAGAATTGCAGGCTGAGGACTCTACTTTGTTTCTGTTGTTCTGCCAGGGCTCAACACATGACCTGGCACCCAGGAAATCTAATAAGCATTTGTGAATTAATGAATACCCTGCAGAAAAGTGCTTCTTAGCATGTTTCCAGCTCAGTCTCTAAGGTAAGTGGGTGGCCTGGCAGATATACTAGAGATAAAGAAAAAAATTAAAGGTAATTTATTTTCTCAGAGTTTTAATAGTAGATTAATTAAATTGGGGAAATTCAGATGTTTGCTGTAAAACAATCAGGCAGAAAAATATAATACATTCAATAAATAAATTTCTACCTAAATACAAACCAGCAGTGGTGAAGTAGGGTCATACTGTGGGACTCAGGAGGACATTCTGCTCTAGAAAGGAGCTTGATACTTGGCTAAAGAAGCAGCTATGTAGTTTGGGGCAGGGTCATTTGCTATGTCTGAGATCCTGATATTATCTCTAAGTAATTCTACTTGAGCCAAAGGCCTCTTCAATGCTTAAATGCTGTGCTCTCCATGGTACAATTATTTTATTGTGATATAACTCAGTCTTTCTCAATGCATGCAATAGGGAATGTAAGCCATGGTGTGCGTGCTTGTGCATGTGTGTGTGTGTGTGTGTGTCTGTGTGTGTGTGTGTGTGTCTGTGTGTCTTTGTGCATTTGCTGTCAGATCTCCATCCTGCTGCTGAATGATATTCTAGGCCAGGTTCATAACTTTTCAAATTATTTTGGGAAAACTTGAACCATCTCAGTCTCCTGTGTTAAAAATTGCAATCAAATGAAAATTCAGGTTTGACTCTTTCATATGACTTGGGGTTTTTACCCCATACTATCTAAATCCTGACTTTGATCCTGCTGACCAACAGTAGGAAAAGAGTCATGGTTGATTTTTCTCTCCTGAGTTGCAGGCTCACCCACAAGCGAGAGACTAGAGGGAAACAGAAAGCCTTGCTCCCTGTAGCTGTTGGAAACTTGCTGTCAGTGTCTTTCTTGTGACAGAGCTCTAAGCTGGTAATCTTGGGAGGGAGAGTCTACATGTCCCTTGAAGATGTTCCCGCCACTCCTCTGAAGTCCTCTCCCTGATGTGAGCAATAGACTCTTCAACTTGGGGTGATACTGTCTCACTACCCACTGCTCTATCTTTTGACAGTTTATCCCAATCAGCCCCTCTCTGCCGCAGTTGTTCACCTCAGTAGGTATCACTTGGGCAGTACCCTTTTCAGATGGCTCTGATCCAAATATTTTCTGGGAGCATCATTCATATGGCTCATGAAAACTCACATGGATTGATCTGTCTGCCATTTGTAAAAGGGAAGCTGGCTTCACTTGACCTTCTCCTCTTGAGCAGCTTCCTAGAACAGCTAGCTACAGGCTCTGACCTGTTCAGCTTCCCTAAACTCCAGGGAACAAGTGTGGGAGTCTCCTAAGAATTCATTAAGTCTCTGGAGCAGACCAAGGCTCCTATCAGGCAGCCTGGGAGGATGGCAAATACCACCAGTCTGTGCAAATGGCTTCCTTGGGACTCCCTGACTGTGCTCAAGTGGAAGGTGAAAAACCCAGCTCAGAGGGCTGTGTATTTTCTGTATTAGTCAGCTTTCCTGTTGTTAGACAAAACACCTAACACCACAACTTACAGGAAAAAGTTTGTGGCTCCTGGTTTCAGAGGACTCAGCCCATGATTTGCTTGTACCATGGCAGGGACATCATGGTGCCAAGATGCGGCAGAGCGAAGCTGCTTAGTTCGCAGTGGCCAGGAAGCATGACAACGGCGCCGGAGAGGAAGGCATCAGGAACCACGTATAGTAACCCGCCCAGGCAGACACAGAAGTGTGCTTTGCTAATCCCAAGGCATTTCTTAAACCAATCAAGTTTAACTGTCACTAAAGGATAACACGGTACTTTTGGCTCCAATGACATCTTTTCCTCCTGAGGAATCTACAACCTGTTCTTGAGAGTCTGGAAGGACCAGCTTGGTTACCCATTAGCATCGAGTTTTAGATCATTGTTATGCTTCTCTATGCTCTTTTGAATCTTTGAGACATTGGCCAAAATTCTGAGATTGCAGGAAAACTCCTTTTATATCTTGTTACATGTTTATTTTACTGGGTATCCATAGTGGTATATAGCATCAAATCTGTGATGTCATAGACATTATTGCTCAGGATTAGAATGAATACAAAAAGTAGGAAGTTTAAAGAAAAATAAATGAATAGTTGGCTAAGTGGCTTACAGATATGGCCAAAGTGTTAAGGAGGTACATGCAGGCCCCATGTCAGAGTGAGCAGGAAAGTCCAAGGCTGAGGGCATATGCTGTCCTTTTCCAGGCCAGTCTATTCAGGACCAAAGATGATATTTTCCACTCCATGGTGGGACATTTTCTTCTTTAGCTCCAGTCAAGTCTCTCCAAGGTTCTTATTAAAAGTAAAACTTGCCTAAGAGAGGGATTTATTTACCCTATCAGGATGAGGAATTATCTTAAATTCTAAAATAAGTCCTAAAGAAGATGGTCCCAATACAGAAATATTAAGACATCTATAAATGACATGTAGTTCAAAAAAAGATGGATAGAAATGGTCTGTATCTTTTTCCCTGATTATGTAGGACAGCATAAAGCAACTATGATAATCAGAATGTTTGTGTCTGTTTATAATCTTTTAAGCAAGATCTTTGTATGAATATATATTTTCATTTTATTAGGCAAATACCTAAAAGTGAGATTAGTGAGTTTTATACTAAGTCTATGCTTAATTTAATTTTATGTGAAACTTTCAAGCTGCTTTCCAAAGTGGGTGTACCACGTTGCATTTCTACCAATCACGAATAACTTCTGTTTTCTTTCTTTCTTTCTTTCTTTGGTATCAGGAATCGAACTCAGGACCTTGTGCTTGCCAGGCAGGTGCTGTGCTGCTGAGCTATATCCTCAGTCCAACTACTGTGTAACTCTTGTAAACCTAGTAGATGTGAAGCGACATCCTATTGTGGCTTTAATTTGAATTGTTCCAATGATGAGTAATGCTTAGCATCTTGTCCCATGACTATTTGTCATTTATATATTTTCTTTGTTGAAGAGCCTGTTCAAAGCATTTGCCAACTTTGAAATGTGATTCTTTATTTCCTTATATGGAGGCATAAGAATTCTTTGAATGCTATAGATAAATGCCCTTTAGGTAAATAAATGGAGACAATAACATTTTCTCCTGGATTATGTCTTGAGGTTATTTTTTTTACAGTGTCTTTTGAAGTATAAAAGTTTTCCTTGTGGTTTTCTCACAGAAACCAGCTGGATCCCCCTGGTGCTGAGGCTCATGGTATCCTATCTGTGACGCACATAATGAGCTTTCCTGGGCAAAACTCCTAGGCAGGCCCGAAATGGCTTCAGTGAGAAGGGAAAGAGGCTGGCTCAGTTTTTATTGTGATCAGGGACTGGGCCGGCGTGATGGTTCCTGTGCATGAGAGCTGGGGCTTGCGTGTTGTGAACTTCCCGTTGCCAACAAAGGTGGGAGCACCTGGGTGTTCTTATCAGCTGGCACAGATGTGGGGCAGAGGGGAAGGGGAAATGGTGGAGCTTGAAAGCTGTCAGCAGTCAAAAATCATACAGCAGAATGGAATCAGAGTCTTTATTACACTTTGGACTTTTATTAAGACTACTTTATCATAGCTTTTATTTTGTGGGTCACTAATTTTTGTGTGTTCTGTCTAAGAACTATTTTCCTAATCCTAATAAAATAATTTTTCTATTTCCCTCTAGTTTTTGTAACTGTAGATATTATATTAATTCTGTACTCTATTTTTGCATTAATTTTTACATATGGTATGAAAGATACATCAAGGACGACATAGACATAGACACAGACACGGATACGGATATATGGGAATGATGATCAGTTCCTCTGGTAACATGTTGAATGACTATTCTTTTCCCTATTGACTTTAGCATCTTTGCTGAAAACCAGCTGGCCCTAGAGATGAGGGCCCATTCAGAACTTGATTTTGTTGCATGGGCTCATACATCTGTATTTATACCAATACTATACCATTTTTCTTAGTAAAGCTTTACAGTGTCTTGAAATTGGATACCATAATTGTTGCAAATTTGTTCTTCTTTTTAGAATACTTTAGCTGTCTAGATCTTCTTTTGCATTTCTGTATATGTTTTAAAATTAGCTTGTCAATTTCCACAGAAAAGGCCTGCTAAGATCTGCTTGAAATTGCACTGAATCTATAGATTAATCTGAGGAGAAATGACATCTTAACAATATTGTGGCTTCTGATAAATGAACCCAGTTCATCTCTCCATTTATTTAGGTCTACTTCTAATTTCTATCAGAAATGTATTGCAATTTTCAGTGTATAGGCTTTATATACATTATATTAGGTTTTTCTCCTGAATTTTTTATATTTTCAATGGTATTATAGTAGCATTGTTTTTTTCAGTTTCAATTTCCAATTGTGGAATTTTCGTTCCCAGTCAAAATGGAGTAAGTGGAACTGGGTAGCCCCAGTTCCAACTCAACTGAAGCAACTAAAAAGTTGAACAGAATATATTTTAAAAAAGTGTTTCAGATCATAGGATATCAGGCAATGGAAAGAGTGGTTTCTGAGTGATGGGGGTAATGAACCTTATGATGGCCACCCTCACCACCTAAAGAGTGTTTCCAGGGTGCGACAGAGGCAGCAGCAATCCAGGTGGTGCCCACTGTGTCCATGAATTTAAAAAATAGAAGTGAGAATTGAGGGAGACCAGGATGGCTGGAGTTTGTAAGTCAGAGTGCTAGAGCAAATAGAGGGGCTCAGAGAAAATGCCAGATTTGTGGAGTCCTGATGAATCTTCACTTGAGTCTTAATCAGTGTATTTTTGAGAAGAAACTACCAGAAGCCACATAAAAAACCCAACACACCGGAAACATACACTGTATAATACCCAGCACTGACACAGCGCCAGGAATCCTATTTGCTTCTATCAATCGGAGTAAAAAAATCTCATAATTCACAAGTTATCATTAAGCAGAGTTAAGGGCAAGGTCAGCCCTAGGCTCCATGCTGTTTGGGCCTCACCTCACAAAAAGTAATGACAAGACCCTCAGGGATCAAAATGTTTCCAAGTAATGCAAGTGAATCCCAGGACTAAGTGCAAAGGTACTTGGAAATACAAAATTTCCAGCATTCAGCCAGGTAAAATTCACAGCTGGTATTTAAATTAAAAGTGATCAGATATACAAAGGAGACCTATATTGAGGAGAAAATTTAATCAGTCAAAAATGGGCCCAGAAATAACACATGTGGTAGACTTAGTAGACAAGGATATTTTAAAAGTTCCCACAAGTTCCATATGTTAAAGAAACTAAGAAGAAAGATAAAAAATGTTAAGTACTGAGATGAATAATATAAAAAAGACCTAAATTTCACTTCTAGGAATACAAACTACAACACCTTGGTGGAGAAATTTACTGGATAGAATTAATGGCAGATTAGACACTAAAGAAGAGAATATTAGTAAATTTATAGCAATAGAAATGATCCAAAATAAAACTCAGAGATTATAGAATTAAAAAGAAAAAGAAAAGCACATTACAGAACTATGGGACAACAAGAATCCTTGTGGGGGTGGGGAAGAAACAGGGGGCACGAGACAGGGATTCCTAAGGGGCACAAGAAGCTTCGAGGCTGATAGATATGTTCATTTTCTTGATAATGTGTACACATATATGCTTGCAATTCAGCTGCAACCAGAATCGTGGAACAAATTCTGGGACAAGAATTGTGGGAAGAATTAAGTTTGTGAACTGTGCTACCACTGTATTTGTTACTAGTACAGTGTATAGAAATGTAATTGATTTTTATATATCAACCTTCAATCCTGCAACTTTGCTAAACTCATTTGTTGTTCTAATAGCATTTGTGATTGTTACTATTGTGATTAAAATCAACTTTACCAAATGCAATACAGATGCACAAGTCAGAGCTTTGCAAACTGAGAAGCATTCAATTTTATTAGCTATAACAGAAAAATGAAGCCGGTCCCTGCCTAAGCAGAAGGAGTTTCTCTCCAGAAGACAAAGGCTGAAATAAACTGAGATTCTAATCACAGGAGGACAGCAACGCACATCGGGTGCTAACATAGTCTAGGGCCAGAGGCCCATCCTTCTCTAACAATTGCAGGAAATGGACTCAGATCCCTTTTCCTTAGAGCTCCTGTGCCAGCTCTGCTGGCGGGGAAACCCCTGCATCCTGTCTGCTCAGTATTTGATGCATGGTTATGAGGGTTCGCACCCTCTGAGAGCCCTGCTGCCAGCTACTGAGGACTCAGCACTTGAGTTTTCTGGAAATGCCAGTCAGTGGCCCTGGGAGCCTGGCTGGGAGTTAGTTCCTCCTCACAGTGCCATTCCATTCCTGGGCCCATTGATGCTGACAGAGCAGTGAAAGATTCTTCAACATAATTGGGCTCAATTTCCTGACTTGTGCTCCTTGTGCTCTTCCATAAAAGACCCTTTTGATCCACTGGCCCTGTCGTCCCAGGCCTGCAATTCTGTATAACAGGACTTAGTGTTAGGATAACATATTCAATTTAGCCTTTATGAGAAATTAATTATTCAATCTTGGTAAGTTTATTAAGGGTTCTCTGTAGGCTGCTGAAGGGAGACGATGACTAGAGAGTGAATTGGGTGTGCCAAAATCCATACATTTCGATTCCATCGTTTTCTTAGAGCTATGAGCAAGTGTTATTTCATATGGACATCACATTTGTTCTGAGTCCTATCAAACATTTGATGTGCGATCAAGTTTTTCTTTGCTTTGTAGATGACAAAGTGACAAGCGAGGTTTCCAGCTATTCCTAAGCTGGTGTCACATACCTTCCATTTCTCCTGCAGCTATGTCTTCCTGGCTTATGAAACTCATCTTTGCTCCAAATGTCCCCTTCAGCCACACGGAGAGTTTAGCAAGGGGTGAACTCTTTTTCTCTGAGTCAGGAATTATTCAAACTTCAAGGTTTTTGGAATTTGAAGGGGATTCTTGGTTTCTACATCAGGTCACCCATGACATAGTGCAACTTCTGTTTTTAAGTGGGATTAAAAAGCTTTTAAGAAGCTTATTGAAAGGGCTCAGAAGATTTCGTGGACATCAAATAGTTTTTAAAGGGCAATATTTTGACGGTTTAATTATAAGAAAATAGGAAACATGCAGATTAAATTGACCAGAAAACACACATGGTTTTAAAAATTAAAGGCAAAGAATTCTGACAAAATACATTTTTTGGGGAAATCTAAAACACATGAACAAAATCGAGAGGACTGATGAATGCAGATTATAGCTGTTGGACTAACTTGACCTGCCGGCCATTCCCAAGAAGACTGCAGATCACTTCCCTGTTACCTTGGACTTCTTGTCTCCTGAGATTCCATATTGCACCTCAAATTTTGCCTCTGATAAAAACATATTAAATTTTTCCCTTGGTCAAGTACTTCCTTAAGATTCCAAAGAAAATTATGTACTCTTTGAATTTCTTGCTAGTTTAAGTTTTGTCCCCAAGTAGGGTGGGTTCTTACCACAAGGAATTCAGAGATTTTTATTCTTAATTGTCAGCGAGTTCAGTGTCACTATGAGTTATATGATTAAGAAATCTCACTGTTCATATTACCTTTACACTGAGGTGTTCAATCTTTTCTAGCCATAGAAACTTTCATCAAATAGCAAGTGGATTAGAGGCATGCACTTTGGTGGCGTTGGGCAGTTGTCTCCTCCCTTCCTAGTGATGCCCTCTGGGGTACAGTTTAGGGCTACGCAGTAGGTAGCAAATCTGCTCAGGGTGCTTTGTCTCTACATATTTGATAACTTTCACGTGCATATTTGTCATTGTCCTTGAACAATTTTCTGTGGAAATCTTTGAAGCCTGTCAGGAAGGTGCATTTCTCTAGACAGGTTTTGCTTCTGGCCGGTACTTGTGCACAGTCCTTAAAGACTTACACCCAGTAAGAGTGTAAGGCTCTTGGGAACCTCCGGGCAACACAAGCTCACATGCAAGTCCATACGAGCGCTGGCCTGTGGCTGTAAAGTCTCAGAGACAGACTTGTTTTCTTTTTTTCATTTTCGTGTCTCCTCTCCACCTGCAGGCTTATTTGTCATAGTCAGGTCAACACATTCTCTGGGGTGTAGGACTCTTTTTCTTACACTCCCCTCTTACACTGACCCAGAGCCCTGACTTCTGCATGAGACCAGCAGAAGTTAGCAAATATTTTCTGAATAAAAGCAAATTCTGGTGCTCAGGTCTTGATTTTCTCTCAGCTTCTTTTTGCACTTCAGATTTTGGCCTGGTCATTGTTGCTTGCATCCTCATTAGTTTATTGATAACGTTTATGACACTTTTTCAGTTAACATTTTATCTTAGGTTTTTTTTGTTTTTTGTTTGTTTGTTTGTTTGTTTTTACATTTGTTCTGAAAAAACCCATCCCACCATTTCTGGAAGTGAAAGCTTTTCTAACTACAAAACTGACTTGGGCATTCCCAAGCATTTGATAGTCAGCTATATCCTACCCTATGTGTCTTTGAAGATTAGAACAAGGAGGTCACTGACTGCCTGCCCAGTACTGCTGACCATGTATGTTCCATAATGTCTCACTGCTAAACTCCTGTATTAAAGATTTTATGAGAATCCTGTTGATTTCAGCTTTATACAGTGTAGTACACAGGGAGGTATAAAATATGATTTATTTTCATACACTTCTCAGAAATTTGGGATGGTATTTTAGAGGCTAAATTTAATTGACCTTCAGCTTGAGGAAAAAAAGCAATATGCTTTGAAGTGAGATATAAGATGTCATTAATTTAGCCTCAGTAGAAACTAACCCTAAGTTGAGAAAATAGTATCAACTCTTCCAATACAGAATTTCCCTACTTCTCTTAGCAGCAGACAGTCAGCCTGCTGTAGAGAGATCATGGCCTTAGCTGAAAGCAGCTACTGGAGTTTCCACTGTCACAGCATGTTCCTGAAAATTCAGTCAAAATGCTGAAAGTAGGGAATAGATGTGGGTGCTTGTTTGGGGCTTTTCTGGAAACAAGGGTGTCATGCTTGTAGAATGATGACTGGTGCTGTCAAAGCAAAGCAAAGAATGTTCTCCTGCACCTGATGATTCTGCTTCTGACAATGTTCTTCTCAGGGCTGACCCTGCCCATGGCAGGCCCTTGACAAGCACTAATGGGACCTGGCGAGCAAAAAGAGTTTGTGATAAGTGCTCAGCAGAATTTGCAAGAACGAAGGAAGGGAAGAGTGGATGAGCAAATGAACGGAATTTCCTTCCCTTACCACCTGGCAATCTTCTTTCTGCTCTTCAGAGAGCACTTGTCACCCTGTTGCTTTGTGAAGTGCTTCCTGAGTTGCTGGGAATAAATTTTGCTTTCTTCACACTACATGACTTGTGGCAATGTTTTTCAATGTGTGGTCTGCAGTCCCTATATACGACCTGGGACACTGACCAAATCTAAAGATTCCTGGGCCCTAACCCACCCTAACTAAATCCATATTTCTGGACAGACTTAGGAATCTGCACAGCTAGTGCTACCCCTGGAGATTCCAGGGTGAAAGGAGAGGGAGGAGCGCTGCATTATGTGAGCAACACCGTTGCCTTTACAAACATTTATTAAGCTACCTCTGGGCTTATTATACAATTTATTCTTCACTCTATTACAATGATCTGTAGGGAGGCTGCAATCTACTTTCCAGGCTGCTTGATGTTTTCCAGTGTTGAAGAAATTAGTTTGCTTTATCACTATAATCATCTTTACTATAAACACTCATACACGTATTGTACCATTAAGAGTTTTCTATAGCATAAGAAAGACAGGTAGAAAGAGTTCCTTCTCAACTCTAGAAAGTTGAACCTGGACTATAACAGTACTGTTGAAGATGTAAAGTTCAGAACCTAAAGAGTTGCAGGGGAAGGGAGTTGCTCCTCTCAGTTTTCCATAGTTTACAAATTCCTTCAATCTTGAAACAGGAATTCATTTTAGCAAGTTTGTCTTATCTTGTTCCAATATGGCTTCACATAATAAAATGGAAATTCTAATTGGAATTCCTTCTATGAATTAACAAGAGATGAATCCTGAATATTTGGCCCGACTAATTCTTTTTGTTAAAGAAAATCCCACAGATGTAAAAGAAGCTCTTTTTTTCTTTTGTTTTGTTTGTAAGAAGAAAAGAATCTTGCAAAATAAGCCCATGTTCCCTAAAAGTAAGCTTGCATAAATATTGTTATTATTGCTAAGTGCAAAAGAATTGTAAAGCAGGATGTGAAGAATTGAGGGACACATAGAAGAGAGATGCTTTAATAGTTAACCATGCCGTGTAAGAGCAGAAAGCCTCTGACATCTCTCCAGCACATCTGTGTGTGAAAGAAATGTAGATTAAAACCACAGTGACTTAACACAGCATATCCTTTGCTTCAGACAATAGGTAGGGAATCGATTGGTTGTTTTTCATAAAATGAAATTTTCAACTTCATCTTAAGAGCAATAAAGATATAAAGCAGTATTCACATGCAGACACTGGCAATGAACTATATTGCAATGGATTTACTATTCCCACTGTACAGGTAGATTGGAAATCAGCTGAACGTGTAGAATTTGAGTCCTCATTTATCATGTATGGTGCTGGCCTGCCATGGCAAGCTGTTTTGCTGCACAAACATAAGATCTCCAGGAAAACAGCCTTCTGACATGGGCACACCCTGTCTGTGCTGGGGGAATGCTTTAAGCATGTTTTGCCAAAGAAAAAGAGCTATGGAAAGAAAGCCAGGCAGAAGCCTTGGAAAGAAGGGGACACAGAAATGTTAATAACATGGATCACGTGAGGTCCCTTTGCCATCATATGAGAAATGCTGCCTCTTCCCAAAAGACGGGTACTGTAAAGAAGGGCTCACCAGTCCTCCAAAGGTAAAAGGCAATCTAAGACAGAGCTCAAAGGATTTAGAATAAAACATAACTTCTTTCAGCTTATGACAGCCTACTGGTGGCTCAATGCCTGGTGTCATGCAGAATCTTGTACCCAGCTATGAGTAAGTGCAATTATCTAGAAAGAAAAAAGTATTTTTTAAATATTTCATTGATTTAGTGATTATCTGATCATTGCTTATTGTACTAATTACAAAGAAATTGATGTAGCTTTAAATTGTCACCTCTCCAAAGGCAAATAGAAGAGCAGTTTAAAACCAATTTTAATGAAATTTCCAGACCAATTTAGGTGCACTGCATGTTATAAACAATGAATAGGAAAATCCAAGGCATTTCCTACTGCAACATTCGATTGTACATGGGCAAAAAGAATTGTATGTTACCCTAGTGAACAGAGAGCATGTGTATTCAAATTAACCAAGAGTTGCTAGGAGATAGTTTCCACTGAGGAGGACTAATTCTTTCACCTGAAAGCATCTGGTGATTGGAAAGTTTAAATGTAAAAAAGCCCATTCATAGCTGGATTGAGGTACATAAGTGGTGTACCTCAAGCAGGTAATTTATCAGCCAAACACAGATAATAATCTGCCACAGACAGATAATAATCTGCTTCTCTTGTAGAAAAAGACAAGAGAAGACTCCTCAAATGGGGAAAACCAAATCTCATCATGGATTCCAAAAGGCCAAGAGATCTTGCCTTCTTCTTCCTCTTAGCTTTTTGTCCTGGCCTGTCTTATGTGAAGATTCTGGCCCTGGTTTATGTCTTTGGTGTTCTCTTTCATCCAGTGAAATTTGTGCTGTGTCTTAAGAGCTCTTCTGAACCATAAGCAGCATATTAATTAATTATTGAGTTAGTGAAACAAATTGCACATCAGTGTATTTTATAATTATTCTCCAATTAGACTTGGTTTATTGAGTTAGAGGAGGAGGAGAATGGGATTTCTGGTTAGGCTACAGGGAACAGCATGCAGGGTTATGTTCTGAATTGGGAAACATTTTGAGCTTTCTTATTAAATAAACTCAGACAGCACGTGTACGTGCAGCAGCTGGAAGAGTGTAGAGGGAGAAAAAGTCTAAGGATCAGAGGCTCTTTTTCTTCTCTCCAAGAGTTCCCCAACTTCTGGAAAGGCTGCAGATCCAGTGCAAGGGCAAACAGGGCCCAGAGAAGATAATGCTGAAAGAGGAAAGTGAAGAGCTGACATGTTACTGGCATGGGCTCAATCGTGCGGAGAGTCTGGAATTTAGATCATTTCAGATGGCGGAACCATTTTGGTCCTGGTACAAGGGAAGGGAAACCTAGAAATCACAACAGACATTGAAGCCTACTGTCATTTGACACACAGATTCCATCTGAGAAAATATCCCCCAAAATCTCTTTGCCAATTTGGGACTATCTCACTTTCATAATTCTTGGTTTATAGTCAGTATATGCACCCCTGAAATAGTTAGTTACTAATTTGGACTCTTGTAAGCTTTCCTCCCCTAGACCAGGGGTCCTTCCTTGAGCATGATCCTCCCTACTTGTCATGTTTTATTGGATGTGGTCAGTATTCCCTTTCAAATGTCACCCTCCCACGTCACCTCCAGGAGCGTCTGCTCAGCCGTGTTGATTTATCCTGCAAACACTCATAGTGTCTTCCTGGGCTCTTGCTCAGAGCGTAACCCACTCTCTAGCTGACCCTCTTTCTCCTCTGTGCTTACCGAGATTCTACCCATTCTTCAAGGTCCAGCACACACGCTGCCTCCCTCAGGAAGCCACTCTTGCGTCCTCTGCTGCTAAGCCTATGGTGCTCTTTCTGAACCATTCGCTTGGTAGTTTACTTTGTGCCATTGTATGTGTTCTCATCTATATTGTTTTTGACATTTCGAGGCTCTGCACCTTGTGTCTCTTGTTCGGCTCTTTGTCTTTTGAGAACAAACCCTGCATCTTACACATGCACAGGCTTAAGGGTGCTACTCCCTATGTGGCTGGGGCTCAGTGAACTGGCAACATTAAGAGCAAAAATTTAAAAATGCCAAAAATATCCTAAGAAATATTCCTTTTATACTTTGCAATTCCTGTAGATTTATATTAGATTTATTAAACTTAATTTCTTAGATCCCTAATTAAAAAATTAAGTGATAAATTACTGGCTCTAAAAATATATTAAATTTCTAAAAAAGACAGATGAATGATTTTATTTCTTAGCACAATACTTTTATTTTTTTTCATAAAATAGGATAAGCCAATATTAACTTAAAGAAAGTACTTATCTCTATTACAATTTTTACTTATTCTTGTCCTGGTTACAGAAAAACTATTGATAAACTTGTCATGTGACATAAATTTTTTAAAAATGGGGTGGTAGAGAAAAGGATACTTATTGACATTCTGGCCCTTCCATATTAAAATGTCCTGAATCTGATTTTTCCTCGCTGACACCCATTGCATCTGCATTCTTTTCCCAGGTGAGGGCCGGGCAAGAGCCCAACATGCTGTTCTATTAAATCATGCACTATTGTAACACACAGTGCACGCTGAGAGGCAGCTAAGTGGTTAATTGCAGGGGCCCAGCCAAGCTAAAAACCAGCTTGTTCATCCATCCACTCTCTTTTTTCCTCTTTTTCTCTGGAGCAATCCCAGCTCTAATTAAAATGTAATATTCTCCTTATGTGATTCCTTGGAAAAGTTTGTAGAATGACCACATAATACAGAGCAGGTTTTCCAGATGTTCCCTGTCTTGGCTGGCATTCTCATGCACAGTCTCCGTCCTCCCCCCCCCACTTCCCTGCTATATCCTTACCATATGACCGGCTCTCCCTCCCGCTTCTCCCCCGCTGTCCCCAGTATATCACACAGAACTTCCTGAGTCTTATTGTTGTGCCTTTAGTGTATAAGAACCATTACTGAAGTGCAGCGGGCCAAGAAAAAAGTAATACTTGCCTCCACAGAGGACTTTAATGCTATTTACAGTGGAAAAAACAACTTTGAACTGCTTCCAAAATAACAGGCATTAAAATCACTTCTGTTTGCAGTTGAGATGGGTTTTGCAGTAACCTTTCCAAACCTGCTTCCTCTGAGTGTTTTTCAGTCTATAGAGTGGCTTTCTCAATGAAATTTTAAAACGGCGCCCACATAAACACTTGACATACACCACAAAAGGTAATTTCTAGCACTTATTCTCACAGTGGCTCATGAGACTGGGGTTGGCAGTCATGTGGTCTGGATGATGATTGTACAAAAGTGGAGGTATTATGAAACACAAATCCAAACTATGAACTCATATGAGCAGACCCTATGGCGTAAAGTGATCACTTGACAAAGTTCTATGAACTCAGTTTCCCACGCCTCCCCCCAGACACATTTTTCCATAAACCTTATATGCCTTCCATGTTTTCATTTGAGTTCATCAAATGCTAGGAGGATTTCTCAGCCAGAGGCTGTACCATGGTCCTCTATAAGTGGAATTCTTATGATTTTTGTTTTGTTTTTGATCTGTATAATTTTTTAAAAAATATGAATTAATAATAGCTGATGTTTTAAAACTGAAATATTCCATTCACAAAGTTGGGTGTCTGGATTTTGAGAGCCCACAGTGACCTAGTGCTGCTGCCCTGGCAGAGGATGCGGCTCACAAATGGCAGGGGCCCTCTGCTCACAGCAGCTTCGGCTCCCAGCCATCCCTTCCCATCAGTCATCTGGGGTTTGGGTTTAACATTTTGGGTCATACATTTTTCACTTCCAGAATTTTATAGATGGAAATTCTGCCAAGCAAGATATGCATTCAGCCAAATGTTGTTACTTAATTTTTTTTAAATCAGATTTTTTTCCTTCGTACTGTATTCTCCGTTATCTATGTTCTTTGCCATGTGCTCCAAGGAAAGCCAAGGTCTATCACTCAGCAAACCTAACACGGTTAAGGGCAAGGGCTTTGGAGTCAGGCAGCCCCTCCCACTTTCCAGCTGTGCAGTGCTGGGGAAATGGCTTAAACTTTTTGTCCCTCAGATTTCTTATCTATAAATGGGAATACACTTAACACAGTGGTTCTCCCCTGTGGTGTGCTTCAGAGTCATCTCGGGTGCTTGCTGGAACATGGGGAGCTGGTTCCATCTGGAGTTTCTCATTCAGTGGGGACAGAATGGGGCCTAGGAGCTTATACTTCTGACAAATTCCAGGGGATGCTCCTGGTTCAGGGGCCTCACTTTGAGAACAATTCCCTACTTCATTTGGCGAGGGACCAAACACAGTATCTGTGTAAAACACAGACTACTGTGAGTTAGTCATTGCAATTGAGGGAAAAATTTATATTTATTTTGTTAGAGACAGTGTTTAGCTCTATAAAATCTAATGAATAATTGCATTTTAGTAAATAATACCAATCAATGAAGATTCAGGTATAATTAAATTATCTTATTTTCTGTGATCTACATGTTTTCATAGAGCAAGAATGAAAATCCACCCCTCATATTTGGTTTGATCTTAATTTGGATGCCTTCATCTCCTACCATCGTGTGGGAAGAACTAATAGACTTGTCACAAGATGCAGGAAAGGGCAGTGGGCAAGAAAGGGATCACCTGGGCTGGATAAGATTCCTCTCCATTCTTCGACGGCCGCTCTGTCTCCCCCAGGGCACTCCCAAATCCAGCCCCAGTGCTGGAGGCTACCACTAACTCAGGGGGCCCTGACTCCTTCGTTCTTCTCTTCCTCTGTCTTCTTTTTCCCTCCTTCTCCCCCTTTCCTCCTTCTTTTCAATGTTCTTCCTTCTTTCCTATATTTTAGCGTTAACTATAACAGGGTTATATCATATTTTGCAATGTTGGCAGCTGACACCTCTTTAGAAAACTCTAAAACCCCATCCAGCTTGTTTGATTCCAAAAAGAAAGATGATTCAGCACAGTATTCAGGTATATCCCATTCACAAAAATAGCCCTGGTGCATATGCAACAAATAGAAGGTACATAAATAACACCTGGGGTGTAATGCATTATACCTAATTAAAGATTTATGCGCCTCTAATTTTCAAAAGGTTGACCAACACATTACAGTCTACTTCCTCCTGCAGTAGGCCAAGTAGGATCTTGCTGGCCCTTTATTTGGGAGAGTTTCCTTTCAAGAATGATTTTGTGAATATTTTTGTTACACCAAACTGCTCATTGCTTCCTAGCACCCCAGACACTTGTAAAGCACCACGTGTCCTCTCCACTGCCTAGTTAACTGACATGCAACCTTTTATGAGCAATCCTAATAAAATACTCACCCAGAGAAGCAGAGACCATCAGAGTCAAAAATGGCTGTGGCTTCGAGCAACCTCTGAGATAGGAGCTCTCAATTGGTATTTAAATTTAAATACTGCGTCATAACTCAGGATGCTAAATCAGTGTGTAAAAAGGGATCAATACCCTGTAAAACTACAAGCAAGGCTGGCATAGCCCACACAGCTTCCTTTCCCATCAAAATGCTTCCAACTTCTCTCTAGATTTGCTTGACACTGCCTCATTTGACATTACGGACTCCATAAAACTTTACACATTTATAATGGGTGACAATAAGACTGGGCAGTTATTGTGGCATATAATGGGAGAAAGAAGTTACTAGACCATAAATACGGACATCGTTTTCTGGCCAAATGCTTTATTAATGATAAATCAGCAGTCCCAAATTAACACAGACATGATAAAATATCTACTCCATTGATAGGTTTTCATTATGAACTGTACTTAACGGGCTCAAACTGAAAAGATTCAGCTAGTCCACAGAGCACCTCCAGCCTCTGAATAATGTTTCTCTTGTGATAGGTGAAGAGGATGCATTTTAGGAACATTTTAATAAATCTTATCTGGAGTAAGATTAATTTTGCTTAAAGAGACCAAAGATTTATAAAAATAGATGATTTTTTTTCCTGGTGCCTTCAGAAAGGAAAGCCACAGGAAGTATTATGGCATTGGGCTTTTAAAGATCTTATATCCTATAGCATATCTGACATCATTAGATGATATAGAATGTAAGGAAAGTGTGGAAGAATGGCCCGGAAGTGAAACTGTGAAAACAAGGGTGTGTTTGCATCAAACAACTGGAAGGAAGAGAAAGAATTCTTTTCACTGAATCATTTGCCCCCTTCCTTCCTGCTTATGTGCCAAGTCAGTCAACAGCTCTTTGTAAGACCTAGAAGCTTAGGTTTAAAGGTGAAGGGTTTCAGTAACCTGGGCTAACAGCAAGTCAGTACTTTTTCAACTTGAGAGCCAACAGTTTGGCTGATCTTTGGTGTTCTAAACTAACTGACTGATTCTACACTCACTTGTTTAGACTTTTTCAAAGAAAGAAGAAAAGAAATGCGACCCAAGAGCCACAATGCTCAGAGAGGGGAATACACCAAGACCCTATTACAAACTAATTCAGGGCAACTTCTCTTGCATCCTGTAATGATATTTCAAGGTACCTTTTTTTGACTTGTGGTGGAATCAAATTATACAATGAGTCATAGAATAATACGGTTCTGTTGATCTTGGAATTGTGTTAAAGCGTCTCCCTCACCTCCTCTCCCTTCATTCTGAAGCACATCTACCTGATTCGTCTCTGCCCCCTACCCCAATATTACCTCACAGCACACTTCCTGTAGGACCTACACACAAGAAATATGCACCATAGCCCCACTGCACTGCACTATCTGGACTTTTATGTAATCTTCCAGGCACAGCTCTGGATCTTCCAGGTATGGTGCTGGCAGCTTAGCAAGAATTTCATCATGGAAAAAAGAAAAATGCTTTGGACTTCATGACCAACCAGACAGGGATATGAGCAGATCTGTTCTCAAGCTAAATCAGCATCTCCACTCTTGTCCTGAAAACTATAAATTCAGAAGTCGTCACCACATAAAGTGCCTCATGCACAAATACTTGAACTCTGACTTCCTTTCAACAGCTTTCATGGTGCTTCTCACCATAGCATTTTAACATGGCCCAGTGTTGTAACGCCGTAAGTGACAAGCTCAACTATGATCATAGTCAAACCTAACTCCACAACACGTTCTTTCACAGAACTCGTGGCTCACCCAAGGGACGTCCCCTCAAAGCCTCTGCTCTTCGGGGCCTGTCCTTCTCTATTAGAAGGAGGCTGGCAATCCACCGCTGCAAAGTAGAGACATGAAAATAATTAACCACCTCTTCTGTTCAGCTGTAACTTATATTCCCACTGAGTAGGAAAAATGGAGAGAGAAAGAAAAAAATCAAGGCCCGGAGACCCACGTTTCATTTGGAACACTAGGGGTTCTTGGGGGAGATCATTAAAGTGTGGTTTGAAATATTTTCCTTTTCTCATCAAATCACTAGCCCTGTAATTGATGTCATAAAAAATATCTGTGTTCAGTTGCAGTGGGTTTCTCCAGTTCCTTCAAGTTATCAATTATTTACGTCCCAATGAAATGAAAGGAAGCTGTAAAGCAAGGTCCTGAAATGCCACCGAGGAGTCTGAGGGTGGCATCGTTAATCTTGTGCTTTGCACCCACGAAGAGGGCATTAGAATCTGCTTGAGAAAGTTCATTTCCCCTTCTCTGTCATACATTATCTGTGTGGGTTTTATTGCTTTGCCTCATAAATAGTCTCACTGGGCTTCTTGTTTGTTCATACTCTCCACAATTTATACTCATAATGACAAGGGGAAAAACACCAGCATTCCCACTCCCTTTTCTCTTCCTCTTCATTCCTGTAGCAACCAGGGGTTCCTGTTCATCCACCAGTGTTCATAACCCGGATTCTGGAAGAAGTTACCTTTGCAAATGGCACAATTACATTGGTGCCGGAAGACTCCATTCTACTATTTCTGCTTTGCTTTAATTCTCCATTTCAAAATTTTCTTCTCCATTCATACAATAAAGTTATGGTAGCAAGACCAGACAATCATACTGCTGCTTGTCCTGGGAAAGGGGGAAAGCAACAGAAAACACTTAGTAATCAGTCTTAAAACCCAGACTCGTCTATCTTTCCTTCAGGGATAGAAAAAGGAATCTTGGCCAGCACTTGACATCATTTGGTAAAGAATTTTATGGGTATTGCTGATAAATCTGATCTTCCCCTTATGCCAACTCACTAGTTTCAGGCTTCTTTGAGACTCTTCTTTTGTAGGCCTCATTGTAAAAGCTGATATAGTTTATGGAATGTTATTCCCTAGACTTTCTAGTGTAACAGGCTTTAGTTTTCCTATCATGCAAAATGTAGATCTAAATGCACCTGAATCTGTTCCTAATCAGCTCATTTCTCTGATCTACAGCATATAAATTAAGTTGTTATCAATGAGGTAGCAGGAAAAAGCTGGTTTTAGAGAGCAACAAGGTGGTTCTTTTCAGGAGTCAGGAAGTCATATATATGACATGCTCCCCATGCTGTCAAAAGGAAAATTTTGCCCACAGAAGATGGCATGCTCTTTAGACAGGACAGCAGTCTCTGTTCTTTCTTACTGCTGCAGTTGCATGTTCTATATTTTACTGTTCCCTAGATAGTTCAACTTCTAAGTTGGAAGAGGAGTGGGGGAAATTCTGCCAACATCCGGATCTTGAAAACCTCAGCAACTTGATTAACTGTGGAGACTTATAATCTCATTTGCCAACAAGTTTTATGCCATTCGGAATTCCACAACACACCGTGGCAATGCAGGTAACTAATATTCCTCTCACCTTCATTTCCTGTAAAGAAAGGGTTGCCTAGGACAGAAGGGGACTTGCTCGTTTAATGCAACTACAATGAAGGAGAGGGGGGTGTTTTTGCAAAGTGATTCGAAGTGACTTACACAATTAGGTACTTGGGATGGAGGGCCCAGGGGCTTCTGGGATCTCAGCTTGGTGCTCAGCGTGTCGTGTGGCAGGTAGCTCTGTGCTTTCTGTCCAGAGGAAATAGCAGGGAACCAGAAAATGGTAAGTGTGTGGAGCAAGTACCTGGGGTAAAGGAAAGAAATCTTCTCTCACTTTCCCATGATTCCAATAAGCAACCACTACTTGATAATTCTTTAAATAGAATGTGCTTCTGCCAAGGACAAAGCAAATGTAGCTTTAAGAAGCTTCTGCAATGATTTCAAAAGTGAAAAAGAGTAAGGGCTGTGGGGACAGGGAAAGCACTAGACATATTCTGAAAATGTGAAAAAGAAGGGCATGGATTTCTAAGAAAGAAAATGGCTCCCTGAAAGCCCAAGTAGTCTTATTTATGCTTGTCTGTACATTATCTCTATTGCCTATTTTAGGTCATAATAAATGCTTTCATTTTGGTGGAGCCTCATGTTTCCCCAAGCATGTTCACATCCACTGCATCCTTTGTGCCTTAGGAAGGTTGGCCTGGCCAAGGTCTTGCTTCCCAGGGTGCAGGCTTGGAAGGGTCAGCAGTTGCTTGATGTCACGCAGCCCTGACTGGGAAGAACTCTCGGCTGCTACTCATAACTGTGCTTCTTCCCAGCTTCTGCTGAGCAGAACCTCTGTCTTCCTGGCCTTCTCCTCCACCCTTCCCTCACTCAGCAGGACCCAGCGCCATTCCCTGTTCTCAGTGGCAGCTTGGTGGCAGCTCAGTAAACACGGATTGATGAATTAATTGGCAGCGGTGATAATGACTACTCTCAAGTACCTACACCAAAAGTTGTTGTTTTCCTCAGGGATCTGCCCAGTGCTGATGTACCTAGGGCTCGCATTAGAAAAATAATGAACAATATCTGTGGATATTAGTGACTGAGGGAGCAGGCTCCGGTTTAGCTCCAGACACCACACTGAGATTCACACAATTAGAAGTTTATACTCAACTGCTGGATGATACAGTCCATTAATCTTTCTAACAGTTACATGGTTCCATTTGGACCAGGCTCAGCTCTTATAAAATGCAGACTCATTACACTGACTCAGACGGGAGCCGGAGAGCACATCCAAGGGCAATGCCGCCCTTTGCAAGCATATTTGAAAAACTATTTTGGTGCCTTAAACGTGAGGTGGAAGTGAGGCAAGTCTGCCACAAAGTCAGTCCTCCCCTTCGTCCTTTGCTCCCCTGACCTGCCTGCTTTGGCCCCTCAGGCTGGGACCTGAAATACAAAGGGAGCACCTGTCTTCATCTCCTCAGGGAACTGAGCCAAAGGATTTCACCAAGTGGTTTGAGATTAAAATGATCTTCCTTGGGATGCTGTGCAAGGGGTAGCAGTACATATGGTGACTCCAATGAGGCACTGGGTAATCTGACCTCTTAGATTCCCTTTGGATTTTGAAATGTCCAGTTTGACAATACTGGACAGATGAGTGGCACATATGACCAGGAGACCTTCTCCCAGCTGAATTCTTTCCATTACCAAGAAGTGCTCTTGGCATTAAGAGCTTTGTGATTGCCAACTCACTTGTCAGCTGAGGAACTGTATCTGAGAAAGGTAAAATAACTCACCTAAAGTCACACCCTGTGCAGTGACCAGGCAAGGGTATATAAATAGAACCTCTAAGACTTTGTCTCACTGAAGGCCATGCCCTGAAACCTACTTTTGCAATGCTTGAGCATGAGAGTTAGGACTTATCTCAGACCATTTAACATGTGAAGTTTTGTTTTGTTTTCTTGTGGTACTGGGGATTGAACCCAGGGCCTTGCTCATGCTACCACTGATGTACTCTATCACTGAGCTACATCCCAGCCCAAGAGAGTATTTCCATAAATGCATAAACATTCACATGAGGCTGGGAAGCATCTAGGCTTTAGGAGAGAAAGCAAGTCAGTCCCAAGCACCATTTCTACCCTGCAGGAATTCCTAGTGGCCAGGCAGTGCTAATGCACGTGGAGCTTGCCTTTCCACTACAAAACATTTTCGGGATCTTTTATATTCTCATCTTGTGTTTCCATAAACCATTGCCATTGCGATCAATATTTTCTATCAATATATTCTCATCCTTGCACACTGTGCATGATCTGAAAAGATGGTTCCTGGAATCTGTGGCAGGGATGGAGTCAGCTCTTGATCATCCGCATGTGGATTATCCATGGCCAATTTTTAATGCCAATCTGGTTTCCCTCTGCTGTGAGAGTCTCTTTGGAGCCAGCTCCTCTTGTACATTGTCACTGGATGCTCAAGGAGGGCACATTAATTTTAATATTGGCTTTAGTCAAACCCCATTAGGAAGGTCAATATACTGCCAAAATCTCATTAAACAGTATGTTTAAAATACTAAATAAATAGCCCTTAGATTATCCATACTTTGGGATTTTCAAAGCAGCCTTTTTCCCATATTGCAGCTCATTTAATATTGCAAGGAAGTTTTAAATACATTACTTTTGGCTTAAGTCTGATAGTGTTGCAATATGATATTTAGTGGTCGTGAATCAAGAGAGACAAGCATGTACAGCCAGGTGTAGTTTGACAGAAAAATTCCTGCCAGACAATTGGTCTCTCTGTATGATGAATGGTTGAAAATCCCATTCATTCCTAACGTCTGTGCTTTAAAAGGAAAGGTAAATATACAGAAGGCTTCCTTTTCTTTGGTTGGCATTTATCTTCTCAAGGGTGGAGGTCCATTTGATTAATGTCTAGCCATCTGAGAAAAAGAGACGTCTTCTCTGAATTGTATGAAATATGAAATGATTAGGTCATGCTTCTGGGGAGTTTTTATGTTCAATTACTTAAATTTTTTAAAAACTGTTTTTTAAGTTTGTATTGTGTCTGCTCTAAGGAGACCCCTGCATCTTCTAGCAACAATCGATGGGGGCTATTTCTTGATGCGGATTCTTTTTAGCCAGAGTCTCCATCTGCTGGCAGTGAGGACTTTGAATCTCACAGTGCCCAACAGCTAGAGGGTAAGTGTCTCATCCAGGAGGCAACCGCACACCAATTGATTACTCACTCATACTTTCATTAATTATGAAAAAGATGTTTTCTGTAATCTGGAAATTACATTCTAACCCGTTGACTGCCTGTAGCATCAAGGCTGTTGCTTTTCATTATAGTATTGTCCAGTTTGGGCTTTGATTTTTGTTATGGGTTCATTGTCATTTTTCCTTAGTGGACTAACATAGTTTCTAACCTTAAATAAATGACCCAGTTACATTTGCAAGTTTCCACAATTCTTTAAAATCAAGGTACCAGATAAAATAACGTTTTGATGGCTAGACTGTATTATCAGCATATGACACAAGCCTGGGCTTTGGAAAGGCATAAATCAGATAACACAGTTCAGTGATGCTGTACTCTTGATTTTTTAAAGCCTCTGTCAAGGCTGCCTTTACCTGCATCTTTTGATAATAAAAGAATTACATCACTGGCATCATCACATAATGCATCTGGCAGCAGCTTTTCCTCATCATTATTGTCAGCAGGGCTTTGTGTTCTTCTTCAGCTCCATCTGTTTTATGCCTGTATTTTTCTGGGTGCTCGTAGCCTCTCTGTCTTTGTCTCTGTATCTCTCTGTCTGTCTCCCTCTCTGCTGTGTGTGTGTGTGTGTGTGTGTGTGTTGTGAGGAGACAGAGAGGCAGAGAGTGAGTGTGAGGAGAGAGATTGGCAGAGAAGTTGGAAAAGAGAGAAGGCGGTGCTATGTGTTAAGCATCCCTTCTCTGGCCCTAGTCTTACTCCTACCTGTTAGCTAAGAAACAGCCTCCTCATCAGGCCTTAGCAGGGGCCCTGCAGCTGCACTAGCCACCATCTGTGCATTCACCCATTTACTGTTTTTCAGGATCAGAGGCTCTGAAAGATGTGACACGCAGGACACCTCACACAGGAGAACACCTGTCTTCCCTGCCTGTCTTTCAACACGACATTCTGCACTTAGTGGCGAAAGAACAAATGTGCTTTCTTTGTTTCCGTATAAAGATAGCACTCACTCTTTGAGTCAAATTCTGCTCATCCATCCAGGATGAGAAGCAGATAATTTCCCCCACACAAACCCTTGACAAGCTCTTCTCTCTTTGTCCTGACCACAGAGCTGAACTGTTCTCCCTGTGTCCCTGAGATCTTGGCAGGACCGTGAGACTGAGTTCCAGTCAGTAGAAGGTGTGCAGAATCTGTGCTGGGCTGTCAGGCTTGGTCACACACACTTCTGTACAGTCCCCCAAGCTCTCTCTGTCACTGTGCCCGGGCTTCCTTGGGCTGGAAGTGAGCTCTTTGAGATTCTAAAAGATGGAGGCTCTACACAATGAGAGAGATGAAGATCCAGGTCTCACTGCTTGGAAGAAGTGTCCTCAGGGGAGCGGCCCAAGCAGGGACATTCACGTTAAACTCTAAATGAGCAAACACGCATGCATGTTTGCGACGTCAACTGGTATCGCACCAGAACTTATTATTATTATTATTTTTTAAAGAGAAAATCTGGCTCTGGTGGTTTTAGCAAAGTCCTCTGATCTATGTGAAAATTTCTCATGCTATCTTTGACAAGAGAACGAATTTGCACAAAGTTCTGACAATACCTTGGGATATAATATCCAACTTTGTTCAGCATGGTCAATTTTCAAGAGAATATATATTTCCAGTAATAATCAGGACATTTGCATTATGCTCAATTTTGGGAGGAAATTATTATAAATGGCTCCATTTGTGCATTAGTGAAATCCCTTAGTCCCACGTGCGCTTGTCATCTGACTGCTCATTTGCAGGTATTCAACACTTCCAATAAAAGTATTCCCTCACCTGCTTTTAAATCATTACTGTTTTTATAATGGCTTCATTATTTCTTAATTGTCCTAATTTTCTTCCTTACCTATTCTTGTTAAAAGCCGATTAAAATATGAATAATCTTAGCATCCCAGGCATTCTGGAAGCAAAATGAGTTTCAGGTTTACATTCATTTGTCAGTAAAATGTAGAAGAGGAGGACAGGATGGACGATTCTAGGTTAATCTCAACTGAATTTAATAAGGCCCTTGTACCACATCCCCCAACACTCAAAATTTAGTAATGTCAGGGGCAGAAGACATCTTAGCTATCATTCAGTCCTGGCGAGGAAACAGGTCCACCGAGGGCTGCACAGTCAGCTAGCGAGGAAGGGCTCACCATTTTCAGTCAAAGGAATGGTGTGGAATGAAATGTGAATGAGCTTGCATTTCCCCCAGGACTGTCTTCTGTTTCCAGATTTCCTCCTAGAATCCACAGGCTACAGGCACTAATGAACACCACTGATGTCCTGGTAGATTGGTATTTAAATGCTTTTGCTTAAACATTGAGTTCAGATTAACCTTCGGATAACATATTTGTGAAAGTCTCTTTTTATCAACATCTCTCTCCCTTCCCTATACCTTCAACTCATTGGCTATTCTTGCTTGAACAATCTTTGGACAAGTCAAGATAGGAGAGAATGTTCTGTTCCCTGCACTTATTGAGATATTACCCTCTTCCATGTGGTCACAGTATTCTAATGGGTTAGGAGGGCCCCTGCCATCCTGTACAATTTCTCAGACATCTGAACACCCACCCCCACCAGATCAGGAATACTGAAATCTTATTTCAGAGGATCTTCTAATTAGCAGTGTGACTTTGAACTATATACACTACCTTTTCCATCCTTAGTTTCTCAGCAGTAAAATTAGGAGATAGTTCAGAGTGTTACTATCTCTTGGTAGGAATTTATTAAGTAATCAGATCAACAATATGTGACGGTCACTGTGGATGGTCTTGGGAATTAAAAGAAAAGCAAGATGTATCTTATGCCTCATGCTGGCTAGAAGTTCCTGCTTTTCTTAGACAGTGTGATGAAAATTGAGGGACATCTGTTTTTCTGGCAAGATCTGTTTTCTCCTACACTCATGCTAAAAATGTGAACTCCAGGAACCTCTCCTTAATCTTCACTTTTGAGCCGACATTGACACTTCTTACTATTACTTTAGGTCATGTTCTTGAATCTTGAGTTACTTCCCATATACATGAAAATTTTTCTCTTTGTATTTCACCTTTCCACTTTTGTTCTCCTCTGCAGGTTGTCAACATGGAAGAATTGGATTATAGATTCTCTACAAAGGCCATTCTGTGATGAACTCAGCCTGGCCTCCAATTCTTCCCAAACAGATCTCTCTTCCCTAGCATATGTATGTATTTGCTCCATTAGAATTCTGATTATATTTTATAAAGTGGTTCTTTCTTAATATGCTAATACTACAGGTATATCTGATTGATCAAAGGAAAGCCTCTGTTGCATTTTTCATTTCTAAACTTGTAAGTCATATAAGACAAGGATCAGAGGAAACCAGAAGGGATAGTGGAAGCAACCTGGGGCCTCTGCTTACCAAGAGTTTCCCAAAGACTGTGCTTGGTTGGCAGACCTGGAATCTCTACAGCACATCCTGTCCTTCCCTCACAGACTGCTCTGATGCTTTGCAATCCCAACCATGTCCACCGGCTGGTCTCCGTTTTATGTTTTCTTTCTTCATTTGCTCTTGGCAGCAGATAAATCCGAGATTGCTTGTGTCATTTCATACTTCAGTTTAACTAGGTCAAACCCTCTCAACCTGGAGATGTTCCCAATATGGCTATTGTGACCTTTACAGTGCCCTTCTGCCTTGCACTGACTCTATTTGAGATGTAGCCTCAGCACACATGAGGGGTCTCTGTCTACCTGGAGGACAGATGGGAATTCTGTCACCCACCAGAGCTATAGACTCAGACTTCACATTTACTGGCCAATTATGATTCTGGTTCCTTCTTTGTAGTGTATTAGTCAAGACTACCTTAGTTATAAAGGACAGAAAATCTACTTCTGAGATTACATTCATTTTTTAAAAGGATTTAATAGATCATCTAATAATTTTGAAAGTCTGTGTGAACTTCTAGCTTTAAGCCTGCCTCAGTTCTGGATTTCACGTTTGTGAGGATTCAGTTTGGCTCTTACTCCTCCTTTTGTTGGCTGCATCCTCGGACCTTTTCTCTCTTGTGACGGCTCACAGCAACTTCAGCCTTCTGTCCTCCTGGATTTATGTTTAGCCCAGCTTGATAACTGCTGGTCAGAATGGGTCAGTGGCCGGGAGAAGAGAATACACTGATGATAAAAGTTTGAAAGACATGTCTACTTCAGGAGCAGGGGTGCCCACTTCCAGGGTTCCCTGCAGCTAGGAGGGGATGGTTCTGCACAGAAATTAAAGGTGTGGTTATTGGAAGAAGGGACAGGACAGGAAGTCAGAGGGCCACCACATGGGGACAGTGTCTATCCGTGTATATGCTTTACTCATTTCTTTTGCTTTTTAAAGATTTTAGTTCATGGCTATCAATCTGTGTTTTCCTCTTACTGGTGTTTCAGTTATGGTTGCTCATCTTTTCAGTGCTTCAGCTTCTATTTTAAGAAATCAGAGGTGGCTTCTGTTGCTTCAGTGCTGTGAATCAGTCTGAAAATGTCTCCATTGTACAAATTTCAACTGTTTTTCCAATGCAGCATGGATACGGCACTGGCTTCAGGGTGTTTACTGGTTCTAAACACAATATGACCTTGTACACAAGCAAAAATATTGTGCACCTCAATTTCATAAGCTTTTTTCTAATTTATCAATTCATCTATTCTGTATTCACCAAGGTTTTGCCCTTGAAACCCTGGAGAAAAGCAGCATTTCACATCATAAAATTAACAAGTTTGGTAAAATAGGAAAAGGAAAAAAATCCATTCTCATTTGCAATTGTCTAATTAGTCCACAGATGGACATGAGCTATTGCCAAATATACTTGTTTATTTGCTTGATTTATAACATGGGCTCAATGCATAAAAACATCATAGCATACATACAATAAAATATGTGCCTGCCTTAATCTGTTGGTTCATAGTATCATGTTTCTTTCTACACTTTAAAATTCTCTTAGCACATTTGTGATACTCTGTGTGTATCCATTAATCGTGTCTTTCCCGCATGACCTCACATAAATACCAAAGCAAGATCACCGCAGAGAGAAGGAGAACATATGCATTCTCTCCATGTGAGTATCATCAGTCATTACAATTTTCTAAATCCTTATAAAAAGAGCGGAGTGGAAGTGAATCTTTCTATCCTTCCTTCCCCTAGAATAGACATGATGTAGTCGTAAGACCCGGCCATTTGGTAAGAGTCTCGGAATGATCTATTGTTCCTTAGGGCTTATTATTATTTGTCTAATCGAGGATTAACTCTCCAGTTGAGAGTTGGGACTTAAGATGTATTCTTCTTCTTTTTGGTGAGCAAACTTTTACCCAGGGCCGCAGATTCATGGGTAGGAGGAAGCACGTTTTATTGCCTCTTTTTCCCCCTCTTTGACCCAGTGAAGAAGAAAACAGAGAATACCTACTCAAAGAGAAATGTGAGCGGCTTTTCACCCTCTAGGCAGGGTACAGTGTATTCTGATGAGTTACTTCAAAGACCTATGTGTTCCCAAGAAAATGAGGCCTGTCCTTTTGTAGTTTAGACTGAAAGAACACTGAGGATCTCAGAAGTGTGCTGTGCCAGCCATGCTGTTGCTCTGTGCCATCTCTTACGCAGCCACCAGCTCCTTTTCCAGGGTCAGGTGACTGTAATTCCATCTTAGAGTGACCAGTATTTCCAGGGTGAAGCCACCTATGTATAAATAGTTATCAATCACTTCCAAAACAGTGTTAAAACCTGATCACTTGTGTACATTTCAAACATAGCACAGTGCACTGCCATATTAAAATTAGATTGTGGCAGCCAGTTTTATATTTAAGGCCTGTGGGATTCAACTGATTTAGAATATAATCTTGTAACTAAAGAAAAAGTCTCATTAGAAATGGCCTTTGCTTGGCAGCTTCAGATCTCATAAAAGAGATTGTTCTTACCAAGATAATCTCTTAGACTGAAACGCGGGGATTGCTGTTACAAATGTTGTCCTCTGCCCTGATTCTTTTATTCTATTTCCTCAGCTACATCATCGATATGGCAATATTGTACTTACCACCAAATGTATTTAACCTCTCACGAATGCCCTGACAACCTGTGAAATAATTCTCCGAGTCCTCTGAATTCTTTGGTACTTCCCCCAATAGCACCCAGAAAAGAAACACTACCTGCCCAGATATAAATTTTACATACCCTCTCTTTGATCAAATGGACAAGTGTAAAAGGTTCAAAAATTACAGAAGTATGGACAAAAACAGTATTTACTAATCTTCGGGGGATGTTTCTAGGCAACAGCAATAGAGATAATTAAATCTGTTCCATTGTTATGCCTAGTGGTCCCAAAGGGTTCAGAGATCTCAAAATATTCCGAACACTTTCTACAAAGAATCTTCCCTTACCCTTGTAGGAACTGAGGACATTTTGGATGCAGAGATATTGCTAATACAACTTCTCTGAAAATGGAAATCTTACACATCTTGGGCTCAGTCAATAAATTGGCATTGTAATATAAATGCTATTCTCCTATGTGTCTCACATTCCTAGAGTCTGCAAATGTGTTTGTATGGGCGTGTGTGCATGTGTGTGTGTTTCAGTGCTAGTCAGGCATTAGAATTCTCTGGGTCCGTGGTTATAAACCATGATCACTCCTTCCATGTAGATATTATTTCCTGCCAAGTAGCACATGCTGTCACAACTACCACATTGACCAGGAGATTCTCTAAGTGACCTCTGGATCCCTTCATTTAAGTGGCTGAAATTTATGAGTTCTGGCTTTAGAATGTTAAGAATCCCCATTACAAAAAAAAAAAAAAAAAAAGAAAAGCCAGACCTATATTGGCAGAGATTTTAATTTCTCATGATTTCTGCTGAACTGTAGGCAGCTGTCAATCTAGCTCAAATAGCATGTCTGATGACTCCAGAAATTCTTTGGATTTCATTGTTCTGGGCTCTGATCTACTGCTCCCACTGGACCAGCAGTCCAGTGCCTGCAGCGAGTAAACGCACATTCTCCCATTTCTTTGGAGCACAGCCCCTCGTAATGCCCTGAATATTTGAAATAAGAGGCTAGCTGTCCACTTCTGGAAGGATCATGAGCTGTGGGTCAGGGTAACCCTGTGAACTCCTCCTCAGCTCTGTGTCCCCATGATGCTACTTTCCTCCCTGGAAAGCAGACAAGGCCCTGTACTCCTCGGCTTTCCCCTTTGTATTTCAAGTGTCTATTGATCGTGCATTAGTTGCATACAATTCCTTTGTTCTTTACCTTTTTATTGATGCAAAACAGTGCCAGAAACTGCTTTTTAACAGTTATTCAATCCTTCATGCCATTCATGTATCAGAGTTGGGATTTCATTTCTTAGAACTACTGGGCTGGCTACACAATTAATTGCTTCTTATTAATAAGCCATTAGACTCACTTGATCAACCATCAACAGCCAAAGAAAAGCGTGCCTCCCTCCTTTTGCCTGTATCTCTTTTTCTTTTGATGTTGAAGCTATTCTCCTGTGTAATGGGAGACTTGCGGGGGTGTCTGGAGGTCTCTGGATCATTTCAAGTGACAGGCAATGTTATCTTCTTATAATAAACAGGTTTCTGTCACTATGACCTTTATCCCTTTGGCATCAGGGGGATCCCAGAAGACCACCGACACTTAACTCTGGGTAATCATGTGTCTCTTTAGAAAGTATGTGTGTGCATGTGTGTGTATCTGTGCATACCTGCAGGTGTATGTTTAAAATCTGCCCACAGATATCATAAAACTGTTTAGAGAGGGTATGGCCCATTGGGGTAGCAGAGCTAGCACTAGGGACAGACAGGTGTAGTTTGAAATCCAGTTCTACCACTTATTAAGCATGTAAGATGCTTGAGCCATTTACTTTTCTCTAAGCCTCAGTTTCTCCTTCTGAAAAATGGGAAGCATAGCACACAAAACTTGATTTTTGAGAATTAAGCGAGGTGATGCATGTAGAATAGATTCTACAAGCATTTGCTAGAATTGCTCCCTCTAGCCCAAGCCAGCTGACTTGTGTTCGGTGAGTGACCTGCATGGTTGAATGAGTAATGAATGAGCGCAGGAGTCAGACAGGCCTGGTTTGATCCCAGCTGTGCCATTTACCTTGTGATGTTCCTCTCTATCCTTATTCTCCCTTCTCAGAAGGCAGGCGTGAGGATAAAATGAGCTCATAAATCGTGTGTGGCATGCAGCAGGCTCTCAGAAACATGGGTCTGGTGACTAGAGATCATCAGATCCTTTAGATTTTCTTCTCCCAAGGACAGAAGGCCAGGTTCAACCCCTGGTTAATTCTAACAACCATTCTAGGGCTTCCCTGACTGGGATCACAGCCCCATAGGCAGACCTCTTGCTCGAGCTGTGTTCTCTCCATCTGTTCTGTGTTATTGGTCCTGACATCCCCAGGAGCTCTGTCCTCTTGGTCCCTCCCCCTACAGGTTCACAGTGTTTCATCCAGATCCTTGGGGCCAGATGTGTTTCAGAGGTCAGAATTTTCCATGTTTCAGAAAGATAACTCAGTGTGTTCTGTATGAGAGTAACCAACGTCCCAGGGTGGGCTGGTTAACACCTCATGATCAAACACACCAATATTTCTTCACTGAAATGTATAAATACTGATTGAAAAGTGGAATCATTGTAAATATCTTCATACCTTTTCAGATCGGATTTTGTCACCAAATGTGTTCAGGTCACATCAATATTAACTACCATGGGAACTTGGGGAAATCACTGTTTTCAGAACTTTTTGGTCTGAGGAGAATGAGTGGACCCAGAGACCCTGGAACTGGAATTGACTCCCCAGTCTGTTTTTCTGTCCCTCTGATCTCCAGGCCATGTCCAAGCATCCATTCTGCTGGCTATGAATATCCTTTCTCATCCTTTCCCAATTTAAAACCTTGTCGCCAGAACCCTCTCCTTGGTAGATACAATCTGTTGCTTCAGTCAGCTCTGTCTGTCCTCACTCTTACTCCGAGTCGCTCTGCAGGTCTGAACAGGTTTGTATTGCTGGGGTTGCGTGGTGCGATGTCTTCTCGAATTCTCCCTGTTATACACATTCCCCCTACCCCTCTCCTCTGACAATAGCCCATAGGGTCCAGATGCTATTATTTGATTCCCAGTTAACTCTGTCCACAGCTGGAGAGTCCTTTGGGTTGGATGGATGCCGGTGGGACAGAGTCACCTCCACGACCCAGGGATAAGCTCCTGACCTTGTCCAGCTTTCGGTCCAAAGAGATTAAGATAAAAGGAGTGAGAAAATCAGCTTCCACTTCTATTTCCTTTGCCAGGAAAACAGCTCAAGCTCTTGTTCTACCAAAGGCAAAAATCATCTTAGAAACACAAGGAAGAATTGACAACAATGCACTGGGTGGTGTTATGCTAGACGGGAACAGGAAATGTGTACGTAAGACTGTACCAAGACTCTCCTAGTCCTTCTCTGCTGATGAACAGTTATGCCTTGGGAAGAACAGCTGGCAGGAAAAGGAGGCATTTATGTCTCCATCTCTCACACTGACCTGGTCAAAGTTGTCTTCCCTCATCACAGTTCTCCCCAGTGTCACTTGTGATCTCCAAGGGTTACATTCAAGCTCTATTCTTCAGTCTTCGTTTTACTACACTCCGATGTATTTTATGCCGTATGTCAGCCCCTTCTGCTGGAAACATTTTCTTCCTGTGCTTTCCATGGTCTCATGCGGAAGTCTAGTTTTGCCTTCATCTCTTACTTTTTCTGTTGCCTCATTTGGAAAGGTTCATCCCTCACAGCGCACTCAGGAAAGACCAGCCCTCTACCAGGCTCCTTCACGCTTTCCCTCAGTAACTCTTCCTCGGTGACCTTTCTTTTTCTACACTGCGATGACTAACAAACTAGACATCTCTTTTCAACTCCAGACTAGTACATCCAGCTGCCTTTTTCAGATCTTTTTGTCAACATCCAAAGTGGAGCTTATGACTTCCTCCCAAACCTGGTCTCTACCTCGTCATTCTTTTGTAAGTCAGACACGCGAGGGCCATCTTAGGTGCCTCTCTCCCGCCATTGCTTATATGCATTGATTGCCAACTCCAGCTGGTTTTGCTTTTAAAGAGCTCTCATGCCCATCACATTTCTGCTACCATAATTCTAGTCCAAGCTTCTATCAATTCTTATTAAAATTGTGATCCCGTTACTGCAGGGAGAAAAAAGAATGAAAATTGGAAGGAACCAAATGTCTCTTTCCAAAATTATAGGTCTGTAACTGTTAGGGTAAGTAGCATAATCAATAAAACGTTACCTTTCTCATCCTGAATCTTACTGTTTGACAGTGGATCGTTTTGAAGAGTCTCACTTCTTCAAGCCTCTGGCAAGGGAGTCCCTAAGACTGTATCTAACGGATCACTGTGGTGGTGGTGGCACGTCTGGGGACACGACGAGTGGGGCCTGAGCTGTTCTAGAAGCCCCTGAGCCCAGAGAAAACTGAGCCCAGGGCAGCGAGAGCGCCCCCGCTCCCTCCCCGGCTTCTGAGTCCCACAGGCGGCTCTGATTGAGGATTGCATGAGGCTCAGCCCCGCTGTGGGACAGGACCTGTAGTACCCACTGAGCTCTGGATGCTGCCCCTGGGAGGAGAGCTGCAGGAGGACCCCAACCCAGGCCTGCACGAGCCTGCCCCCACGGACTTTAACCAGACCTAAACTTGTCTGGGTGCTTTTGTTATTCATCCTCCTGGCTTGCTAAATTTGTTACTTATGATACAGCCCGTCTCGTTTTAGACATTAATCACACAGGCAGTCTGTGTACAGCACCAGGGACAGAAAGAGTGGCAGCCATTGCAGTGATTCTCACCTCCCAATTCCCAGTCTTTTGCATTTCTGCTATTGGGTATTTTGTTTCAGAAAAGTAACCAAGACAGCATTTTATGTAGCTTCAGCTATTTTGTGTGTGTGTGTGTGTGTGTGTGTGTGTGTGTGTGTGTGTGTGTACCAGGAATCAAACTCAGGACCTTATCCTCGCCAGGCAGGAGCTTGTGCTGCTGAGCTGTATCCCCATCCCAGCTTCAACTACTTTGGGTACACTTATACCACTGGTTTGAACTTATTTTGGCAAAGACTTAGTATATGTTACGGAGAATAAAAACAACTTGAAAACTAAGTGTTTTCTTACCAAATACAGTTGCTTACACTTACTGCAAGTTAATTTCATGTGCACCAGGATGGGTGCCTGACCTATAGGTTCATATAGCTACTTGCTTCTGGCCAGAGATTATGTAGAAATGTGAGCAGAAGTTGGTCCAGAGAGAGGTCCGAAGGGCTTCGCTGAGGTAGTGGTTGGAGGTATCACCCCTAAAAGGCACAAATTTTGAGGTCTGGCACTTTTTACTCCAGTGTGACATCCATGTTTGATGTAGTGCTTTGCCAGAATGAAACAGGTAGACAGGGTCATTGTGCAAACATTTCCCAGATCTTGGTGGTTAGGATCTGAATTTGGTAGATATTTCCTAGACATGAGATGCAAAGGGTCTAACCAGAAGAGCGAAGAGCCTGGGTGATCGGCTCCCGAGTCCAAGTTTGGGTCCTCATTTTGTTGCACAGGGACTGAGCAGGCAGACTGCTTCTTGCAAGCTCTGTGATGTTGAGCAAGCTGCTTGACCTCTGCCTCATTTTCATTATTTATAATGGGAATAATAGTAAGTGTCTGTTTCCTATGGTTGTTGGAGAATTAAACGGGTTAATACACAGAAAGCACTGGGAATAATATCTGAATTATCAAATGGTTAGCACTTGGTATTAGTTGCTGACTACTCTTTTAATTTCAAATTTTATTTTTATTAGTACATGTTTGCAGTTCATAACAATTACATTCATCTCAGGGAGTCCATACATGTACATCCTAACCCTTTTCATATCTCCTTCCCCTCCTCTTTCTCTCCCCTCCCTTCGCCCCTTTGTCATTTTAACCCCTCTTTTTTAAAATGATTACCTCACTGACTTGCTTCCCTCTGATCCTATCCTGAGAAACAGCTAAAGCACAGTGGAAACAATGATTTTATGTGATACAAGTTTGTACCATAAATGAGCAAGGAAGAATTTTCAAATGTGAGAACTTTGGGGTCATACAGTTCAATTCCTCCCTCCCTTAAAAACAAAATTCTCCTCCAGGTGCTCCGGAGGGGTTTAACCCCTTCTTGGGGTTCTCTTCCCAGTCTCCCTCCACTGCAGCGCCTTAGTTTTCTTCAACTTTCTCCCTCTTAGGAAGTGAAAGAATAACAGCTCCAGCTACAGACGCCTGCCTGAAATAGCACTGGCACGCGCAGCTTCCTGTGCAAGGCCCTGCCCAGGAGATCTGGGACCCTGGGTCACCGGGCACAGGCCCCTGGCCTGAGGCTGGCGACAGGCCGGTTCCTTGCAAGGTGTGCACGACCCAGTCCCATCCGACACAGGGCTGGTCCCGCCGGTCTCGCCTCCCTTGAGCCTGTGCCAAGCACAACACCAGGAAAATCTTCATTGTCTGAGTGCCCGCGGGCTTTGCAAAAATTCCCATTTCTTACAGCCAAGTCCAGAATTAAATCGGACTTCACTGACAGTTGCTGGGAGGAGGGGAAAATATCCCATTTGACTTCCCAGGACTCTTGCCCTGGGTTTATCTGTACCGCCTCTGGGAGAGGCTCCGGACGCGCCCTGGCTCGGACCCCTCTCTTTCTTGTTTATAAATTATTCATCTAATTTCCTCAGCACCAGGCAGACGTGGCCGAGGGATACTTCCTTCTCTGAACACGAACTGACGTTTTCTGCTTTCCTGCTATGTGCTTAGGGAATTATTAAAATGGAAGCGTCTTTCATAGCTCGTTTTTGTTGGCTGCGACAGCTCCATAGTAAGCCTTGTTTCCATTTCCTAAGGGGTCTGGTGGTTGGTGAGCACGCAACCTCCGAAACTGTGCCTTCACACTCTTTCCTTTCCACGTCATCCCTCTCAGTGCAGGGAAGGAGAACGGCAATAATATGAGAATCTTATGTTAAAAAAAAAAGAAAATCAGACCTCAAAACCAAAAAGATCCCTTAAGATTTCAATTTCCCCTCCCCCTCTTTATCATCCACGCCACTTCCAACAGTGACACCTAGTGGTCAATTATAAATTAGTCCCTTCCTTTTGAGTTGCCTGGCTTTTTATAGAAAATAAAATTTTCTCTCAGAGCATATAAAAGACTGAGCTTTACCTCTCTCTGTGGAAGCTCAGAAAGACAGATTCTTCACAGTGCATAGATAAAATGTATTATTTGGAGAAAGATGTAAGTACTTATATATTTCTTGGGAACACATTGGAGTTTTTAATGCTTCCTTTATAGTTTCTGTAGGAAAAGAACTTGGTTTTCTTAGGCAACGGCCACTATGATTTTATCATAATTTTAAGACTTGGCAGCTGCTGAGCAATATTTTAAATTTGAGCACCTATAATGTATATTTAAAAAGATAACATTTAAAAGTGAGTGAAAAAAACACAAATCTGCCATTTGCATAATCTGTGTCAAACTCTTGGAACACATTTGCTGGCAAAAATGTTTTCCATTTTAATAAGAAAATTTTACTTTTGTCTTAAATTTTTGCACTAACTGAAGAAACATAATGTCTACATTTTGCATGAAATCTCTTACAAGTTACCAAAAAGGAAAGATCTTGAATCATTTTTAAACTTTTTATTTTTAAACATTTATAGATTACAGGCAGGTGCAAAGTAGTTCAAAGACCTCGTGCCCTTCATCTAGTTCCACGCAGTGTTAACAACTTATGTGATTGTGGTCTACTATAAAATGAAGAAATGAACATTGGTACAATCTATGGGATTTATTCCGATATTTAAGTTCAAATTTTAAAAATTCAGGTTATTTTTACTTGTGCCCACTTGGGATAGTGTACAGAATTTTATCCCATATCTAGAAGTATGAACTAACCCCACAATAAAGATACAGGATTCTCTCGTCACCACAGAGACCTCGTGCTACGCCTTTATATTAAACTGTGTGATTGAACCCAGACACCTGTCTAGGGTAGGAAGAAGGCATGTGAATATCATCACACATTTATTGAACTCTGAGGTCTGTGATATGTTATTACACACGGTTTTTTTTGGCCTGAAACTGTATTCATTTAAAAGGACAGCAAGGGTAGAATTAAACAAAGCAAAATGATGATTCAACTGACATCTTGTCCTCTAGCACATCAGGGAGAATATGCTCTACCACTGGCTTTAAGTCGCACACAGATTCAATTCAGCAAACACTGGGCCTGAGCTGGGTGAGGTAGAGATTACAGATGCAGGCACAGCGCCCTGCTCAGCTCCTGTCCTCAGGTCCCCAGGTTTGGCCTTCTCTGGAGACCCTGCTGTAGTTAAGGACAGTCTCAGCTCTCTGGGACCCTGAGAACAAGGCTGGCCCCTGCTGAACAGCTTGGCACAATCACTTCTGATGGGGCGGAGAAGAAGCTGGCTGCATCCTTCCGATTCCTCCTTTCTCCTTTATTCTTGGACATTTTGCATCTTCAAATACTTAATTACCTGTAGAGCCACAACGTGTTGGAAATATGACATAGCATGAAATACCTGTGTGATTTGAAGTAGCTGCCCTGACAGGAAGTGGCTAATGACTGCTGTCAACTGTCCAAGGAGGCCATCTAACAGAAGAGGGTGCCTGGCGGTCAGAGATGTGCCCCAGTGTTGGCTTTACCACTAAGTTGCTTGTGCTGGTTGTGTGAACTTCGAGTGTCATGGATTTCTCATGTAAAGACATGGCAGTTCTGTGAATGACAGCAAAGGTCCCCTTAAGTGCTGTCTTTGTAAAGTAAATGCTAAAAGTTTTGCTGGTGGAATAGGCTTCTAATTATGGAGTAGGTGGTAAAAGTTAATTAGAAATGCACCTTGTGTCTTAAAATAGGCTTCCATCTCAAAATGGATGCTTTAGGAACTATGGATTCTTATAAATACGCTCTATAGTGTCTTTACTCGGACTTTCCTCTGGAAGTCACTCTCTGTCTTGACAAGTTAATGAAATTCAGTTAGGAATGAATAATGTCCTAATGTATGGTATCATCCTAATGCAACATTTCTGCTTTGCCGAAATCTCATCAGTGAGCAAATTGTGATGCTCGGTTTCTGATTTAAAGGTATTTCCTTCCAGCTGTGTGACCTTGGGGAACCACTGGACCTCAGGTCTGTTTCTTATCCTCAGTTTGCTTGCTATTCACTAAGATTTTATTGGACAACTTTCAGGAAACTTACCAGATAAAGGTGAAAGTGCAGGAAAATGCTTTGTAGTCAAGAGCAAGTCAGGGTCTACCCACGTCTATATATAGAAAAAAACCCATCAGATGTGTAACTTATGCTACATGCAAAAGAGAAATAACCTTCAATAATTTTGAGATAATTATTTTTACCCATCGAAATTTAGCACTTTAACCACGAATGTTGACAACAACTTACTTTTGAGGGTAACACATTTTCAAAAACACGCATAGAAATTAGGTGTGTAAAGGTAGAGAAAAGTTTCAATGTTTTAAGAGAGGAAATGTCCACTTTTGGAGGATTAACAATTTAAATTTTTATTTTGAGACAGGGTCTCATGATGTAGTTCAGGCTGGCCTGGACTCACTATGTAGCCCAGGTTGCCTCAAACTTGCAGCAATCCTCCTGCCTCAGCCTCCTGAGTGTTGAGATTACAGGCGTGCACTGTCACACCCAGCAACAATTTTAATTTATTGATTCAGTCATTATATTTTTAGCAGTCTACGTCTGCAGTACACGATATTCACATCCCTGGAATGGGGTTGGCACAGGTACAGATCACATCTTTGTTCTTCTTTTCATCCGCTTATCTCCCCCTCTCCCCTTCCCTTGATAACCTTGCCACTCGAGAAGGAAATGCCTCCCTACGTTTTATTATCTGCCTTTCATTTTGTTCTTTATACTTTAGATATCTCATAGAAAAGGAGCCATGCCATAGTTAGGCCGTGAGTCTGATTTATTTCACTGAATCGTCTCAAGTTGTGTCCATTTGCCTACAAATGACTCAAATTTATATTTCTTTATGGCAGAGTCGTACTCCACTGTGTGTAAATAGCATGCTTTCTTTATTCATTCATCTGTTGATGGACATGCTCCAAGATTTAGCTATTATGAATTGTGCTGGTAAAACATGGGTGTGCAAATATCACTGTACTGTGATGTCTTTAACTTTTAGGAAAATACATAGAAGAGGAATAGCTGAGTCAAATGGAATTTCTCATTTCAGTTTTTTGAGGAAGCTCTATACTGGTTTCCATTGTGCGTGTACTAGTTTACACTCCCAGACAGTGTAGAAGGATTCTTTTTTCCCTGAAGCCTCACCAGCATCAGTCATTGTATTTTAACTGAGTGTGTATCATATGCCAAGTAGTGTGCTAGGCACTGGGGGCATAGCATGAAGTCAAATAAGGAAAAATCCCTGCATTTTGCCTTCATATGCTTGGAGATGAGTGGAGAAGAAAGGAATAGAAAGTAAAAAAAGAAGTGAGGTGTAGTTAATATTTGAAAGCAACACCTGGGAAAAATAAGATGGGAGAGAGAGAGAGAGAGAGAGAGAGAGAGAGAGAGAGAGAGAGAGAGTGTAGGGTGTAATTTTATGCAAAGCAGTCCAGAAGGGTCTGTAAAGATGTGATTTGTGTCCAAATCTGAAAGGCAAAAATGGCTGAAGGATCGTGGGACCTTACTGAGGGGCTTCGTTTCTACACCAAGAAAGGTTCATACAGAGGACCAAGTGCCTGGAACTGGACTCAGGAAACAGTGCTAAACCTCACCTCAGTCAGTAGCTAGGAGAGGCTGCTGCTATGCTGACTCCCTATGAGCAACTCTGTGGACAGTTGTGGTGGATGGCATGGGCCAACCTGTCCACAAAAGTGTGTTTACAACTTCCGGGAAGAGTGGGCATTCTCTAACTCAGCAGCGCCCTTCCTTCTGCCAGGCCACGTGGCTGACCACTGTCACCAGCCTCACCTATGCTCCCATCCTTGCCCTCAGGCAGAACTTCTGCTCTGCCCATCAGCCAGCTCTGCCCGTGTGCAGTAGGGGTTGAGTTCCAGGGTCTGAATGGTGACTGCCCCTTCAGTTTTAAAATGTATCACTAGAACTCTGAGTCACTGTGTCTTCTTTCCCACACTGCAAAGTCATATCATAGTACTACCATTTTGCAGTATAAGAAATAAAAATATAAAAAATGAAATGAAAGTTTGGCTGTGAAGATCTGTAACTGCAGTACCAAATGGTTAGCTCCAGGTATGACTTCCTGAAGTACGACATCTGCATACCTCTCTTCACTGCCAGGGTGCCTAGCCAGGGGCACACAGTCATTTGGCGTCTCCCTCGTTTGCTCTCCTACTTAATGTCCCGGGCAGTAGCAGAAGGCAAAGGCAATTTTTTGATTTTTAGCACACAGGGAATACATCTCTCTAACTTACTCCCCAAGGCCACTCATTCCATTTCCTAGTATTACAAAAAATGTCCCAGAGAGGTAAAAACTGAAGATTATACTTGTGTAAAAATGACTGCTATTGAGTAGGTACAGACTGTACCACAGAGAAAAGCTCCAGTGAATGGTGGATGGGGTGGGAGGGAAGGGGTGCAGGAGGAGGGGGCTGGGGGTGGGGATCAAGGAACCCGGTGAGTATTGGTTGGAAAGGTAGCATCGCCTGCCTCCTGCGTCTCTGCGCCCCACGTGAGCTCCCTCTATCCAGGACAAGAAGGTCTATAATTGCCAGAGAAAAATAAGCAGGAGTGGGAGCCACAGGGCTAAAGCCTGGAAGAAGCCCTCAGGGTACCTTGGAGCCTGCAGAAGGTGAGGAAGCTCAGAATATCTCTCTAACAGGAGTCTGGGAGCGAGTTGCGGGGAGCAGCAGGGACTATGTCTCGCTGTTTGGTTCCACCCTGAATGATAAGTCACGAGGCAGCCAGCCCCCCTCGTGGAAAACTTTACCTCTCAATATTTCTCTCCTTCCCTTACCTGTTCCACTTCAGTTCCCCTCGGCCACAAAAGCCAAACCTGTCCTCATCCGCTTTGGCAGGACTCTGACAAACAGCTCACCTTGCTCAGGGTGTTCTGGCCCAACCCATCCTGCTCAGACTGTTCTGACCCTCAGACAACACCACACCCCTACTACCCCCACTTGGGCTATTTTGGCCTGCCGACACCAACCCTGAAAAGAGTGTAAAAGCCCACGCTTTGCTCAGCTCACCAGTGCCTTGGTCTGCTAGGCACCCTGCTACCCCGTGTGCCGCTCTTCCCAATATAGACTTCTCTTGTGTCAGAAGGTCTGGTCTGGTTCCGTGTGGGGTCTCGGTTTCTATCACTGAGAAATCAAAATCCAAGTCCCATTGAGGGCCTAGGGTGGCCAGCAGGGTTTCACCCAGTCACCTGTGGCTCTGAGATTCTGTGCCAGGGAGAACCAGGGCAGCCATCTGTTCCAAATAGCTAAGACCCCCACAGGAGGAATACAATCTACAAGAATCCAGCCCCATGACATGCGACAGTGTGGTTGCTGGGACAATGGTGAAGAGAATCAGTGTCAGAGCAAGGCGGGAAGCAGGGAGGTTGCAAACAGGACGCAGAAGGGGAAGGGATGGATTCAGAGCAACTGCTGGATAGGGGAGGCAGCACAGACAAGGTTTTTAAGGAGCCCAAAGGAGGACAAAGAGTGAACACCAGGATACCAAGCAAGCCTAGAGCCGACCTCGGGGAGGCGGACAGCGCCTTTCCCAAAGCACTTTGCTCCTGGGGCCTGTGCTGCTCCTTCCAAGCTCTGAGGGCCCTGGTGAAAAGAAGGTGCTGAGACTGAAAACTATACTGTTCTTGTAGCTCCATAGCCTATTGAAAGCTCCGAGGAATCTTGCAACAGATAGGCCTCTTCAGCTTTACTTCACCCATTTTTCTCCCATTGCCTGGACCTTGGACCCCTTTTCTTATGTAGCCTCCAGTCTATTCCTGGAGAGATGTTTTGGAAAACACTCGTTTATAGTTCTTTCCCCAGACTGGTTGCAACTGGCTACTGAGGTGGTGCTGGGCAGAGCTCTTGCTGTCAAACACAGTTCTCCTTCCCTTCTTAACACGCTGGCATGGGGCACAGGGGAGACTGTTCACATTCTCTGTCCCTTGCTGTGCCTGGGAGCCTATAGGTGTCTGTCAAAATGTAGTCCAGAGAACACCAACAACCTGCTACAGTGACTTGAAATTATTAGGATTATGTTATAGGAATATATTTGGTCCACTGGGAGGAGGATTTCTTTCTTTTCTTTTCTCTCTCTCTCTCTCTCTCTCCTGAACAGAAATTCCCATTCTCCCCCAGCTGTACTTTTCAGATCTGGAGGGTTTGGTGTTTTGTTTACTTACTGAAGATGCTTGAGACTACCCTAAGTCTCCACTGTCAATGAGCTGGACTTTAGTGCAAGCCAGTGCTGGCTAACAGACCATGAACTATTGGTAGCTAATATCCTTAGTTACATCTCGCCCCTACTGAATACAGGAGCTGAATTGCTAAATTTGTTTTTCCAAAGGACATTGATTAAAGGAATTAACAAAGCTATTTGAATGTGAAATTTCCAACTGTCTAAAATGAAAGGCTTTCTTGATCTTCATGTCTTGGGCCAGGTAGAAGGTTTATTTTCCTACTGTGTGTAAATAATGGATTTTGCCTTTTCTGGGAATCCATCATCTAAGAGTATGTTCAATACTCAAACAATGGCAGTCTAAATGGTCCTGCAGTGACACTAACTAGCTGGAACTAATTCAAAAATGTGCACAGAGAGTGATGAGAACAACTTCGTGTGCGGGGAGGGAGCAACACACCTTATCTGCCAGCATCAGGACACACCGAGCTGTCCAAAGCTACCCAAGGAATAGAAGCCTGTTACACATCACATGCAACCTTTTCCTCTCTCCCTCTCTCCCTCTTGCCCTCCCTCCAGTTTTCCCTCCTTCCTTCTCTAAGTCCCTCCCTCCCTCCCTTCCTCCCAAAAAGGCTTTTTGTCAGAGAATGTAAGAGCTCAAATACTTTTTACTCATTTTCTTGCTGAGAGCTGCAGGCATAACCAGCAGCAACAGCCAGTAATTAATCATAGCTCTGGAGATGGGAGCACACATTCAAAGACATTTTCAACCCACTGGAACACGTCATGGGTTTAAAATTCTGTCACACAGCAAAATCTCTGGAATGAGGCGTCTCATTCTTTCTAATTTTGATGGACCTACTGAGTGTGGCCAAAGGTGGTTCTGAGTGAGTCCCCAGAGTGGCGGACTTCCTCACGAGGAGTAGGGCTCAGGCGGGCGTTTCGGGAGCACGGCGGGCAGAGATAAGCATGTGACACTGGGCAAAGTGTTAGTGAGCACTGCAGCTCTGCTCTTGTTGCAATTACCAGAGACTCTCAAGTTACGCCGGTGATTTATTGCTAAGATGCTGTGGGACAGCACTGAAAATAGAAAATGCTCAGGGGCGTAGACTGCTCTAGAAATTACCTATGCTCTTTCTTTCGCTCTGTTAGTTTACCTGCTTATTTTTGTCATTTGCTACGTGTTCTCTCCAGATGGGCCTCTATCACTTACAGCTTCCCTTCCTTACAGTCTTCAGCTTGCACGGGTCCCTCCCCACTCCATGGTCTCTCTGTATCATCCTCTAAAACGGCAGTTCCTGGGCAGCCCATTCAGGACCCCTCTTGTCTCTCAGGAACTATTCCTACTCTCCATTCCTTTTCTCCAATAAAATTTCCCACCCTTAACCTCCACTGTTCCTTAGAATTCGTTCTTCGACTTCAGAAAACATGAACTTGCTGTACCTGACACCTAGCATTTCCTCTGTATCAGTATAGGCCAAAGCAGTTAGCAAGATATGACATAGAGAAGTACAGAATGAAGACCTTGATTCAGATGAGGAAGAAAGCAGTCACGGTCTTATATACCTGCATGATCCAACATTAGAACTAGGTCAGAAAATGGTATTAGGTAAAACCTCCTGGATAGAATCCCAATGCTGTGACTCACTGTTGGGGATTGTTTGTAACACGTGATACACTAAAAGATATTTGGAAATACACTATTAATGACAGACAAGAAAACATTCTATATGTATCAATAATCATATTCAAAAATATATTTATCAGGTTACCTCACTATCTGAACTAAAAGCTTCATAGCTGGACTTTATCATTCTAATGGCCAGAATCTAAAGGCTTTATGGAGAAATGATAGACGTGGCCTTGAGATTTTTACAACAATAATGACACTCAAGAGATTTTGTTTCCTTCAAAATTGCTAGGTTTTGACAAAAAGGACCTACCAAGAATGAAAAAAAATCCAACAGTTTGGCTGCTATTTGCTCATTTATTGAAAGCTTTGTTTCAAACTGCCAAGCAATTCATACACAGTCCAATACATGACAACTGATGAACAACTTGAATTACTTTGTGGCTGTTGATGCTTTTGGCAATATATGCCAAATAAACCTTCCAAATATGGTATGAAAATATATGCCCTGGTAGGTGTGAAGACATTTTACTCCTTGAATTTAGAAATTTATCCTTGAACTCAGACACCAGTGTATTTCTTTGTACAGTAATAAACTGTATGACTTTGTGAACAGACTTGTTGCACTATTTCAAAAAGTAGCCCACATATCACATTGCACATTCACAATAGAGAAAAATATTGTACAAGCTTTGGATTTCAGAAGGATATAACGTTGGCCTCGTATATGGTAAGGAAAAATATAGCAGTACTGATACTGTCAACATTACTCCATGGTGATAAAATTGATAGTGAGGCCAAGTGGGGTGGCACCTGCCTATAATACCAGCACTGAGGAGGCTGAGGCTCTATGAGTTCAAGGTCGGCCTGTGCTACAGAGTGAGTTCCAGACTACCTTGGACTACACAGCAACAGACTTTGTCTCAAACAAACTAACAAGAAAAGATTGATAATGAATCCTCAACACAAATGAAGCCAGAAATGGTCACATTTTACAATAAATAAAAAGTGGAGTAGATGTTGACCAGCAACTATGATGTCACTCAAAACATAACGCATTGGCCAATGATTGTGTTTTACTCAATTCTAAATATATCAGTCATAAACAGTTTCACAGTTTACAAAGAAAGTAACAAGCACAGAACATTCCAGAGAAATTTTCTTGGAGGATTGGGACTGGAATTAATAAATGATCAACTACAAAAGAGGAAGAACAGTATGTATCTGCCCAAGGAACTCCTCAAAAGAATTCTGAAGCAGAACAGTGAGCAGGTAGGTGAATCATCACAAAAATCTCCCAAGAAAACAGGAAGACCAGCAAGTTACCAAGTACGTCCTACCAAAGAAGACAGGAAAACAAAGCACATGTGCTATTAGTGTAAGTGATACTTGTGTGTGGAGTATGCTATTCTCATGTGTGCAAACTGCCTGAAGTGTGACAATTGAAATAAAAGATTATTTTTGTGGATTAAAAAAAAACCCTGAAGTTCTCCTAATTATTTCATTCCCTTGGCATTTTCACAGTTCATGTTTCCAAGAAAGAAGGTTTCATTTGTCCAGATTACATCTTTGGTTTTTGTTTGGATGCCTGCCTTAGGGGCCAGGACTCATCCGGTCTCAGCCATTATAACCAAGGGGAGCAGAGTTACAGTGGCTAACACTGCTCCTCTCAACCTGCCCCTTCCGCAGGGCTGTGGTCAGGGTGGGCACCATGATGGACCTCTGAGGTGACTGTGCCTTCCTGTTTGTAATGAACGAGCTTTCTCAAATCAGCCCATGTTGCACTCATTCACAAGCCTACACAGCTCTTAGATGTTGCTTCTACTGTTAAACACATCTTGAATCCCCTTGGCATTCTCCATTTCTATGGCCACTTCTCTACTCCAGGCCACAGCTACTCCTACCCAGCTTCTCCCTCGCTAGTCTCCCTCTAACCTGCTCCAGTTCTGTATCCATCTTTCTAAGATAACATCTTGTTAGACCACTTCCTGGTTCTAACATGCAAGGCTCCCACTGCATGAAGGGTAGTCTAATTCCCTGATGTGCAGGAGTTGACAGATTTCAGCGGCCTGCTCCGCTGGCCTCATCCCAAGTTCTCTGTGATACTCCTCTTTTCCCTGCTCTCCAGCACGCCACTTCCACTCAGCCTTCATCCAGGACATGTCCCCTCGGCACTCAGGGCCTTTGTATGTGCTTTTCCATCTACCTCTCCCCGGTTGCCTCTTTCTTAGCCAAAAGTTCACTTCTCCTGACTTTTCTTATACTGCAGAAGCAGGTGATGAGGGCCGCAAGCTCACCCACCATGCTTGCAGTTATAGCTCTGGCACTGAGCCGCTGGACACATGGCAGGTGCTCTGGGAGAATCTGTGGTGGGTTTGTTTTGAATCCCAAAACTCCAAGAAGGGATCATTTTTGCCCTGGAGTCAAAAGTGTGAAGTACTGTACATAAAAGAATGGTCTAGAGAAAGGAAGAGAGGAAGAGAGTGAAGTATGAAGGAGGGGTATAATATTTGAAAAACTCATGAAATATAGACGGGCCCCTGCAGGAAGAAAAAAAAATCTCTGCACTTTGGTTATGGAGAGAAATATGCAGCCCCCAGAGGCCAGCGGAGATCAAAGGACTTTGCTAAGAATCCACCTCAAGGGCATCTAGCCATTAACAGCAGCAGGATTTAGGCTGTGGATTAATTTCTTTGGAAGAAAGAAGCTCAACTCCTTTCTAAAGCATTTGCAATAGCTCCAGTACTTCTGACAGGATGTGAACCCGGACACCTGTTTCCTGGGGCTCCCTGAACAAATTGCATTCCAAAGTGCAACTACAACTCCCTGTTGCTTCCAGGGCTCTCCGGTGCTCATTGGTGAAGGTTTGCTAAGACATGTGGAACAGTTTCTTTGCTCTTTAACCTTGGCCCATACTCTTCTTATTGGAACTGAGGGCAGCAAAGAGAGCCGGCAACCTTGTACCCCTCTGGGAAGGAGTCAGGTTCACCCCTCTGTGGCTTCAGCTTTCCCTAAGAGGGTCCCAGAGGAAAGAACCAAAGCTATGCTCTCTGCTCTGCTGATGTAGGGCATTAGTCAGTTTTTACAACAGCAGCCAGAAAACATAAGTGTCATGTTTTAATATGACAGTCTGAGTTCTTGAGGAGGCAAAATACACTGGAAGTCAAGATGGGACCAGACACAGCACATCGTTTAGCAAGTGAAAGAAAGATGCAAAGACTCATCTGGAGGTGGCATTAAGAAGCTCATTTTCACTAGACACACAAACCAGCAGAAATCTCTAAGGGAACCCTTTCTTGTCGATAGCATATGGTAACCACAGAACAGTCTTGCCCCATCCTGGGGAAGCTGGCTTAGGTCTACATACACCACAAGAACCTGGGCATGCAGCTCCTTTGGTAGGATTTAAAGATGGAAGAATCTGACCTTGAAAGGTCACCTCAGTGTCATGACCTGAATTTAAAAGGCTTGTAGATCACACCCTACAAGCACGTTCTTCCTGACATGTATCCAAACACCCTGCCATCCCCTAGGCTTGCTGGGAGGGGGCCCCGCTTCTCCCATACAGAGCCAGCCTGTGGCCTATCAGAAAAGCAAAGATCCCATTTACTTTGTTTCTTGATGTTTTAGGCTAAAGTGATATGGGATTCTTATTTCCTGGTCATCTAATCTGAGGCTGATAGAGCTCAATGTGAGTTGCATTATTTAGATTTTCATTTTTCTTATTTTTCACCCTCTAACAAAATAAACACCACACTGGATCACCTACCTGAGCCCTGTTTTATCTTTTATTTATCTGCATAATGAGAGGATTGGATTCGTCGAGCATTCTCCTCCACTTCTGTACTCTGTCACATTTCACAAAACCAGGCCATAGGAAGAGGGGAGGAAATGTGTTACTGAGACTAACAGGCAACCAAACAAGAAGAGTGACGAGCATGTGGGAGTGCGGCGCAAAATAAGTCTCACGTCCAGACATAAGATGCCCAGTGGTGGCCTCCCCAAGGTCACAGCCTCCCTTCTGTCAGCATTGTCTGTCCACCATGATGCCATGCAGATCACGGGCTCCCTGACAGCTGTTGACTTAGCTGTGAAAAGACTTTGTTTATTTTTCTCTGAGGTGGCTCGGAGACCCAAACCTGAGGCCTGTGTAGGTGGAGGCGCAGATTGCTGTAGAGATTTGTGTTCCTTCTCTTCTCTTCATCACTGTTTAGGCCAGCACGTCGGGTGAGGGCTAGATTTATGAACCTCTCCCTTGGGCTGCCTGACTTCCTTAGTTCACAGCTGGGCCACCTTGGGATGTGGATTTCTGTTCTTTTGCCGTTGTTTTCCTGCTCTCTATTTCTAATTTCTTTTTCTTTTTCAGAGGCTGATGCTGTTATTTGCACTGTGAGTGCTTGGCCCCACAATTCGGCTCTGAGCTCTGTAACCCATGGCAACAAGAAAAGGGAAGCAGGAGATTGCACACACAGACACACACACACACACACACACACACGCACACACACACACACACACATGCATGCACACACATGCACACAAGTACCTCTCTCCCTCCCTCCCTCCCTCCCTGTGTGCTGCCTGGGTGCACAAAGGGAAGAATCTGTCCTATCCGCAGTACCAATTAGAAACACAGGCTTCCCTCCTGGTGCCAAGTGCTCAGGGCTTCCAGGTCACAACGCAGCAGCTGCTGAGGAGCAGGGCGGCCTCTCCTGCTTGCTCCAGTCCCTCGTATTTCTCCAGGGCAGCAATGTAAAATCCGACCTTGTGCACACAGTCAGAAATACCTCTGCAATACTCCATGCCATGCTGGAACCATATTTTATATCATCATGGGCACTGTTAGTAATAACTGAACTTACACACAGAAAGAAGAGACTTTTTCCCACATGATTTTACAAATGGAAATCATAATTAAGTCATTCAAAATTTAAACTCTCACCCTTAAACCCCCTTCTGTATTTATGAGTTCTGGGAAGCTTCCACCCAGTTCAACAATTTTTTATTTCTTGACAGATTTTCTAGCTAGTTTGATGGACGTGATTGACGTACGTGCAAAGTGGTAAAATTTCCTTCTCTGTTCATGGACTAGGAAGGCCTAGTGGGTGCGTTCTTATCTCATTTGGTCAGGACTGGTGTCCGTAGCTGAATAAAGAAACCATTTTAAGTGAAGCATTATAGAAGTGATACAAACAACCCCCCTAACATTTTATTTTCATCTAAAACTTATGAGGAGAGATTAATCACCACTCTTTTGATGATCCAGCACCTAGAGTCAAAATCAACTGTCCTGCATAAGCTGCATTCACAATACATCACCTACAACTTCTAGTTTTAGTATCTTAGAAATAGAGGATTTTAAAGATACTTGAAAGGCAACCTGACTCCAGAATTTGCCTAGTTTGCATAGTTCCCCAATAATTCACTGCCGTCACACTCTCATTTCATTGGAAAGCAGAGGAACTTGACTCATTTCCATACACTTCAATATATTTTTTCCTGGAAACAATAACTTCATTCTCTTTTGCATGCATATTGCATTGGTTTGCCTGTTATTCAATAGAAATTATAAAGTACAAAAAAGAAAAGAAACAACAGCCTTGGGAATAACCACGGTGCCTTTGATGCGTTGGACACCAACTGGCGGGTGCAGGGGCAAAGACATAGGTATGAGAGCAGGATCTGGCGTCACAGTACGACTTGAGACTGTTAGCTATTCCAGAACCTGCCAGTTGAATGGTATTACTAACAGGAGGCACATGGAAATGTAGTTCCTCAGACTGGAACGCTAACACCAGGTGGAAGGAGATAGCCCTTCTATCGATCTATTTTGCACACATGCTCCTGAACCTGTAAGATCAGTTCTTTATATTTAACATTTGGAGCCCCCCCCCGCCCCATTCGATCATCCTCCTATTCCACATGTCCGAAAGTAAGCCCTTCCCTTCTTTCGAGATGGAATCGAATTGCTGACTTGGCCGGCAGAAGAGCGCCTTCAGTGAAGAAAGTCTTAAACCAGTTAAGGCCAAATTGAGGATCCAGAGGCCCAACCTACCTCATGCTCCTCCAGATTTAACCCGCAGAGTTTCTGAGGACTTCTGGAATTCTTCAGAACAAAAATGAATGGAAAACTCTAGAACAGACACAGGCTTAAGAGCCAGACAGAGCAGAGTTCAAATCTTCATTGTGCCACACACTATCTGTGTGACTTGGGGCAAATTGGTTATTATCTAGCTCCAGTTTCCTCAGAAATAAAATGGGAATGATGTAGCTACCAATAAAAACTGAACATAAGGTGAAATGATGCACGAAATGTTCTTGACATACTGAGGTGCTCAGCATGTCCCCAAATCAGTTCATAGCTTTGATGGTCTATTTTGTTTAATGGCATCCAGTTCCCAAGATTCCCTGGGTTGTAAACCTTAGTCACCACTGACCTTCCTTCCCTTGGACTAAACCTTCCCACCAAATCCATTTAGTCACTTGGGGAACAGCATTTCCAGCCCCTTAGCATCCACTTTTCAACTTAGCTTCCATTTTAGTCCCACTGTTATCAACTTGGGTCATGCCTCCATTGTCTCCTACCTTTTGCACCTGGGAATCCTGAACTCCTGTCTGCCCAGGTACCTCCTGACATCACAAAGCTGAGGTGGGTGGTGTGCAGAGCCCCTCAGTCTTGGCTGGTAGTCCACCAAGTGCAGTGCACAAGCCTGGGCTGGGAATTCAAAATCTCCCAGGCTTTTGTCTCTTTCTTTTTCAGGCTAATCTCTGACAACTTCCCACCAAGGTCCTATGGCAGTCAAAGAGACCCCTTTCCATTCTCTGAACACAAGACTTTTCTTCACCAAGTCTGTGGCATTTTCTTTTCCTCAAAGGCTTCTGGCCTATTCATACTTCTGCCTGTGTAAGTCCCACTGAAATTTCAAGCCGAACCAGTGTTCTTTAAAACGATGTTCCACCTTTTACTGCTATAAACATCCTCCCCAGCCCCATCTCCCGAATCCATACAAATCTTCCCCAATTGTTATTTATATGAGATTGAACCTGGCTCAGAATCTTGCCGTAGCAAACTTCAGAAGATGTATCTGGAGTAAATATTTTTGATAGATGAATCCTGATGTTGTAGATGAGATCCAGATGAGGAGGCAAACAAAGGTGAATACCAAGCATGGTGGATTCAGAGTGTATCACCTCTATCTGGGGCCTCTCAGAAGAGTGTGTTGCTACTCTTGACGTCATAGTTTTCTTCTCAGAAGGTTGCACATGTAAGCAAGATCAGAGATCAAAGCTTTTCCTTGATTAGGTTTTGTTACACATTTATTCTTTGTTTTTTAGAGAGAGAAAATTACTACATGACTTTAACAAGGGGAAACAGACATGTTCTACAAAGTGTCTCTCGTTCCTGTTTCCTGTCTTGTCTACCAAGTTAGCAGTGAGGTACATTGACCACAATTTCCAGATAAATATACATATATGTAAAACATACATTTGAATATATATATTTTGACCTCATTACAAATTTCTGATTTATAGGTATCAAAATCCTTTCCCCTCTCCACCGCAACAAATCTAAAGTGTCATACAATCATTCCATAATACAACCATGAAAGAAACAGAACATCACTGTGAATGGTAGCAAAAGAACTCAACTGGCATTACCAACTGAATAAAGCCAAATATCCCTTATTCTTTTTATTAAGCAGGACAGACTGGCTGATGGAGGGGTGGAGCATTGGCCTCTGACTACTTGAAAAAGCCACCATTAGCAAACAAACATCTGCTTCCTCCCCTCTGCAGTCCCTGCCAGCTGCAGCCAGGGCACAGTAAATTACACTGCTAATTCTATTGGCTCATTCCTGCGTTTCTCTAATGCAGAATATTGATTTGTGCTGGGGAGCCTGGGCTTGCAGATTCTAAAGGTGCAAGCAGGCAAAGTCTGATATTTTCAACACAGGAAACCCCGTGGTGTGGAAAACTATTGCTAAAGTTAAAAGATACCCAGTGGCAAGGGTCAGGAGAAGGAAAAACTAAAGTTCAAAATGGTACATCACTTCATGGAAAACATTCCCCTTAGAGGTAAAACAGAGAAAGTCATAAAAAGAAAGAAAGACCACCCTTTTAGGCCTTAGGGAAGGCAGAGTCATTCTGGCCTATTTTGAGGGATGGAGTAAACGAACTTGCAGGTGGAATGAGGAAATACAGTCTGTCTTCAACTGGTTATTTGATGTGGAAATTCTATTTTGAGAAAAAACAAACCCTCTACAACAGGTTTCTATTATTGTGTTGTTCTTGATTTTCTGAGGCACCAGAGTGAACTGGCTGAAAACTAGATTCTGGGGTCCCATACTACTTCGTAATGTGGCTTTAGTAAAGTTGAGCTTGTTTCCTCTTCTCTAAATGGCAGTGATATCTCTGTAGACTTGTGAGAACAGAATGAAATTTTACATGGAAGTCATCACAGCCCAAGGGACGTCACTGGATTTACACACAGGGCCCCATGTTCATCATCCCCAAAGCTTAGAAACACTAGGATATGCTGCTCTGCAGGTTTAGTTGAGAAAATTAGAACACGTGCTTGAAAACAGGATACAGCTGAAGAGAAATCGTCGATTGGTACCATCGAGTGTATGGGACCTACTTTTCTGGTTGGGTGGGTGGTGAGAAGTATCCCCTGATGGAAGTTAACCTACCTGTGTAAAGCCAATGGGGATAATTCCACCAGGACTGCAGGAGTTGTCAGATTGCTTATGAAGTGTGAGGGACTAGACAAGAGCCCCCCATGTATGATCACCCCAATTTACCAACTATTGCATTTCAAATAATTATTCTCTGTGTCTTTCTGGCTATTTTAAATTCTACACTCACTGGAAGAAAGAGGTGCAGAAACCAGATTCAGGATATCTTTGGAAGATGAAGCTGGTATTCAAAGCAGATGTCCTGCTGGGAGGCCTTCACCTATTCATACAGCTGGCTTTGCAAAGAGTGGCTCTTCTAAAAGGCGACCTGATGCCCAGAACACTTAAAATCATAGGGAATCACAAGAGGTTTAGGAAGACTTAGGATTGATCCTTTCTGAGTTCTAAGGTATTGACTTAAAATGAACTTATGGAGGGCCACCCTTTCATTTTGTGGGGACAAGGCCCTAGGGGGCACTTGATTAGATTATTCATCCAACCCCCGCAATGTGGTAAGAACAGATACCACGGTACCCATTAGAAAAGGGGACACTAAAGCTGAGAGATTAAAGCATGAAATTGCCTAAGGGTTCAGCACCAGTAATGTGGTCAAACTGAAACGAAATCCATGCTTGTCCCTTGAAGTTAAGAAACAGTCTTAAATTCCCTGCGTTACCAACATACATTACAATAGATAAACCCCATAAAATTGCTAAGGTTCAACCTTTTTTTTTCAGTACTGGAAACTTCCCCTTGGGCATTCTGCCATTTATCTACAACCCCATCCTTTAAAAACATTTTTCTTTTCAAATTTTGAGATAGAGTCTCACTCAGTTGCCCAGGAGAACACAAAACTTGCAATTCTTCTGTCTCAGCTTCCCTAAATGCTGGGAGGCTCAAACAATTTGGCTTCACAAAATATCAAGTTCATCTGCTTCACCAACTTCCTTTGGCCCGTAGCACACGTTTCATTTGACCTTCACTATTGACCTAGACTTTTTGTAGCAATACTATAAAGTTATCCAAAAAGGAATACAAGTCAAATTTTTAATGTTTTAGTTCAATTTAACTCCATTTATTTCATTTTTCTGCTGCAAAATACCAGGGGAACCCAAGTTAGCCTACCTCAATGAGTCATATATGAATTGACATCTTCTAAGAATTTTGTAATTAATCTCTGTATTTCTTTTTTTTTTCTTTCATTTAAATTTTAAAAGTAAAAGAGTGAAAACATATTAACAAACAGACATCCATTTACAAAGTAGCACAAGAATAGTACACACAAAACTGAATTACAGGCAAGGTGACAGGGAGTTAATAATGGTTGTTGTATTACATATTGATAAACTTCAAAGTGTATACTTAGGAAAACAAATATAGACATGCAAGATTGTTCAAACAACTGATCATTAACTGTTCCTCACAATAAAGCGACAGAAGTCAGTAATACAACTATGTTAGCCGTCCTGCGTATACACACAGACATAATTATCCCTTTCTTCCTTTTCTCCTTCCCCTCATCCCAGTTGCCCTTTACTTTTGAGCAGTTGCCTTTCATTTCACAATGTTATCTCTATATTTCTTATCAGCTTTACTGTGTCTTGACCAGCTGAGCTTATATGTGTGTTTTGCCCTTGTTGGCTGTTGAAGTTCAACATATTTTGCCCTTCTGACTTTTGTATTACTTCTCAGTTCTTTCTATTCTCAGCTCAGTGATATTGCTGGAATAATTACTTCTCTTTAGCTTTCCAAACATGAGCATCGTTTTAAATACATACACTATATAAATTTAATTATATTAAGTTTGCTAGAACCTGGAAAGCATTCTCAAGGGGGACCAAAATTTACCAAATTTTATATATATACACCTAAAATATATTTTAATACACTTTTTAGAAAAATCATTCTTGATAGCACAAACTAGTAAACTATATTACACGTAATAAATATGCACATAATATACATACATAGATAAATATGTTGACGTAATAAACAATTCATTCAGTAATAATTCTCCATGTTTCAAATCTACAGCTAATTAATGTGTGGGTTTTATAGCTTCCTCTCCTTTGATCCTCAATAACTCTGTGTTTCCCTCTGTTTATCATTATGATCTGATAGTTCTTTAGAAAGGCATTCCACCATTCCTCTGCCTCTATTCTTTACTTTCAATTTGTTTCTATAAACCTTTTGTCTTTTTTGTTGGGCATTGTTTTCAGAGACAGGATCTCACTATATTGCCAAGGCTGGCCTTGAACTCCAGATTTCATGAAATATTTCAGCTCAGCCTCTGCCTAGCTGAGCCACAGGCACATGCCACCACATCCAGTATCTCTTGTGTATTGTATTCTCTTTTGAAAGGCCTAATTTCTTAATTTACTGTAATAGAAACATTCATATGATGAATTCTTTTGTCCAGCTGACCCAAGGAGAATGTTGGTAAAATACCATTTTTCATTTGCTTGACACATTTTACTTTTGGAGAGAAGGTTTACTATTGCTATCACTTGACATGAATATTATATATACAGTACCCAGGTGTCTGGAGTTGGTTTCTTAATTTCAAAAATTGCATAAGTATATTTGTACGTATTTTGAGCAATGTCTGGGTTAGACTGACAAATTTCCTATTTTTCAGTAATTATGCTGTTTGAAGATCTTTCCTAATTTCCAGCCGTTGAACTTCCTCCCGAGGATGTTCTCTGTCATGGTTTGCTTGTTACAACACCGCAAGGGATCCAGCACCCCCTTTAGCTATGATCCCTTGGAACTAAACTTGCTCTGGGAAATGCAAACATTTTCCCATATTGACAAAGACCTGACCTGATGGTGTGCTGGCCTCTCATCAGGGTGGCTTACATTAGGAGTCATGTACTTCTAAAAGCTGAGATGTTTTCAGGTAGGTGGTCTCCTTCAAGGTCTTCCTGGTTTAAATACTTGAAAAGAAAACTCTAGATTCTTAGAAACAATGACTCTGTAGCCAGAGAGCTCACAAAACCACTGCGACTGCTGCAACAGTTTAACATCCTGTTTTTGTCTGTCTCCTCCAGCAGCCCCCTCAGTAGTGCCAAGGCACATTCCTGCACACTCACTGCAGGATGCCATGGCCATTTCCTCATTTTGTGCAGCTATTTTTATTAGGTTGTAGACAATGTGCACGTCGTTGGCATGCGGAGAGTTAACACTCGGCTGCGTTGTCTCCATGTGCCCTTACTCACAATACCTTTCCTTTGAAGCAAGAGGAAAGGGTTTCAAAAGACAATCACTATAACTCTATGCTGATTTTTTCTGATTAATGCCTAGGAATTTTCAATGGAATCTTTAAATGAGTTAGATCAACGTAGAAGATGGGTATAATTCCTACATTTTTTTATTAAAAAACTTAAGCATGGTATAAATATCTGATTTATTACCATATGTGTTTCTTGAATCATAAAGCTGTAGTAAAAGTTATATAACACTGGCAAAAAAATAGTGTGGTCTCTTTGTGAAACTAAATGAAACAAAGTATAAAGTTTGTGATACATTAAATCACAAACATAAATATGTACTTTATGGCCAGCTGTTATTTCTAAATGCGCACACTTTAAAATAGAAACATTTACCCAACATGCTGATTAGCAATTTCCCAGTTCCAAAGGCCCAATTGCATTTAAGATGCAAAAGATTAAAGTGCCTAAACAGATAAAGTTAATAGTTCATCTTCCTAAATGCTTTTGTATGCTTTAAGTCTTACATTTCCTTCCAACTCTGTATACTTGAGGGCTAGAGCTACTTTGATGTGGATTTTTATTTTACGCACATGCTGTTGCTGGAACGGAATCTGACTGCGTCTCAGACACCCAGAGACATGTTCTGCACATAAGAGGAGGCCATGTGGCCCCTGTTATTTCACACTGTATGTGCAAGTTGTAGGGGAAAGTACACTGTTTTTCTACCATGTGTCACACATATTCAACTTTCATTTTGGCTAAAAATCATCTCAGCTGGTAATATTTGGTCTCCGGGTGATTTTACTCCTCTCCTGCATAAAAATGGGTTAAAATTGCATTGACTGGAAAAATGTAGTCCCTAAGGGGTGCCTTGTTTGCTGGTCCATGTGGCATCTCCATCGTTGCAGGTAGAGCAGAATTTGTAAATGCCTGTAGTCCTTTAGTACACGTGAGCAATTGCCAGTTCAAAAGTTCATATGATACCATATGTCCTAATAATTTTTATCTACATCTAAAACAATACAGGACTGTCAAATAAAATCCTACATGCAAACAAATGATGGAATGCAGGGGGACCCTCGGCTCTAGGCTTTTCTTCTTTGTCCGACAAGCTAATGCAATAAGGCCCATAATAAAAGGTTGTGTACTAGGCCTAAAGCCTGTGACTGATAAAAAAGAAATGTTGGAAACCGATGAAGCTTTTGCACAATTAGATTTTTTGAGGCTGTGCTGTAAGGATTGCCCAGAGCCTGTTCAGTCCTGATTGATGGTAAAATCATAACTACATCATATTAGCTGTAGAGTTCACTGACAGGTTACTACAGATTAATATTGCCACTGCTGTTCACTTACCATCAAACCAGGGGAAATATGAATTGAGCCGCTCTTTTAACAAACCCCGAATATTAAAAGGTAAGGTGTTCTTCCAAACAATCTCCCCTGTCACTAGGGAAAGACACAAACAATGTCTATTTGAGAGATATGCAGATGCACCGCAGCATACTAATTAGTTCTCTGCTAGGAGAGCCCCATCACATCCGGCTGGCTAATGACCCTTCATGTGAGCTTGTTCCTCCAGAGCTCTTGGCTACAGGATTTCAAACGACACCCTAAAACAGGGAGCTGCAATCTTGGTGATTTAAATGCCAGCTGCCAGGCAAATTGCAGCAACATAAATTTGGCCCATGTGTTTTGCATCGTGTGAATATGAAACAGGGGACACCAAGGAACTGAGTTTTGTTTGCTTTGGACTCTGGGGGTTTGGAGTGAGTTATTTTCAGAGATGGTTATCCATTGTTTCAGGTGTGTGCGTGCGTGCGTGTGTGTGTGTGTATGGGGTCTCACGCCACTTTTCCTTTACTTTAAAAATGTTGAGAATGCAAGAAATAAGCACATTGCTCTCCTAATTCAATCATGCTGGTAATAATGACATTCTAAAATGAAAGCATTTGATCTTTTTGTCATCTCAAATCTTGAATAAGAAGTCAACTGTGAAACATAAACAGGGCCTGTGACATGCAAGGGTCATTCCTGATGAGAGGCAGTTGGGAAGGAAGCACTTGAGGAAGAAGGGTCTTTTCACAACCAGCCTGCTGTGACAGTAAGCATCCGGGCCTGGCATCAGCAGACCTGTGCCTCGGCCTCTGGTCCAGTGCTTGTCCTTTCAGTACATGGAATGCTGTTATGTTGTATGTTTGGGTGCAGGGGTTGAATGAACTAGGTGTCCTCCAAGATCCCTTTCAGCTCTGCTACCCCTTTTTGAAAACCTTGCTGTCTCATGCCCCAGGTGGCCCTTGGTGTTCAAAGCCCAGCATCCCCCAAGAGCTGCCTGAAGGTACAGAGCCTGGGCTTCACCTCACACAGTTCAGCTGAATGCTGAAGTTTAAGAACTATCGTCATGAAGAGTGGCAGGGGTTTGGCCTGGGTCACTGTGGACATTACCGTGGTTTATAGAGAGAATATGGAAAGGGCAGCAAGTGAGCTGAAGTCTGGGGAAGAAGATCATCATTATCCCTCCCTGGTTTAAAGAGAAGTGTTCATTTATTACTGAAATTTATTTTATGTTTTTCTTTAAAGAGAAAATATAGTGGCCCACAAAGCTGTAAACTATAAAAGTTATAATGTTAATTCACAGAAGACAGAGTAGGAGAGTAGGAGAAGATATTTGCAATGCTTAAAACTTACTCTAGAAAAAAAAAAAGCTGCCACTAACGTTTAGAATGTAAAAGAACTCTGCAAATGGACCAGAAAGCCCGTGGGAAAAATGCAGAAACTGTATGAAACTTAAAGGAAGAACTCAAGTTTGAAGGAGTGCTCAAGTTCACAGGTCAAGATTTTAGAAAACTGGGTTTTCTGGTTGTTTGCATGGATGTGGGGTTGTGAGAATTCTTTTTCTCTGTTGCAGAGGAGGAAGTGAGTAGGATCCTTTTGGAAAGCCTCTGATGATCGCAATGGCAGGATTCCCTGAGACTAAGGGGGCAAGGTGCCCTTCTTACCCAGGATAGCAGGAAACCTGAGGCTCTGGTATAATTAATAATAGTGCCACTTCTTACTCCCCAAAACGTCCTTGGCAAAATAAATTACATACTGATCCTACGTATGCAGTTTTACCTCTAAACACGTATCTTGAAAATATTTTTATAAAGGGATCATATAGAAGAATGTCTTTTTAGCATATTTGTGACAATGTGGACTTGAATTCAATGCTTGGAGCCTTCCACTGGAGAGACTGATAAATACACTGCACTCATACTTTCTATGGAATGCCATATAGCAGACGGAGGTGATATTTTAATATGTCTACAATATATAGCAACATGAGTTCATTCTAAAAGCAAAATTATGAATGCAAAAATGAGATTTAAAGCAATATTTCACTTGTCCAAATTTTAAAATAAATTCAGACTTATTAAATATAAAATAACAGATATACAATAACATATGCCCATGTCAAAAATATTGAAATGCCTATTTTAGGGAAAGAAACATAGATGATCTGAGGCAATGAATTAAAAATTCAGTTAAATTCAGAGGAGGGTCTCATGGAGTTATGCGATGATGTGCTGTAAAAAGAAGTGTGGAATTATTATAAACTGCTGCCCTTGAAGTCAAAAATAAAGGACCAAAGAGTGACTATAATACTAATTTCTGTCTCTGGGAAAGAAGTGAAAAAATTTTCCTTCAACTAAAATATGATCATAATTAGGAAGTGATAGTTCACAGATAGGATGATTTTGAAGTTTGTCCTTGTGGTGGATTGACAACTGGTGGTCAACTTATAACCCCCAGGTGAACTGAGTAAGTGTGGTGCTGGGTGTGGGAGGCCCACCTGGGGACTGTCGCCAGCAGCATAAGAGGCAGAACTGGAGAAGAAGTAAAGCTACTGGAAACTGAGAAGGCTGTTGGGAGGTGGTAGAAGCTGTAAGGAGCTATTGGTTCTTTTGAAGGAGGTCGTCATGCTGGCTTTCCTGATGAACTTGGCTGTTTTCATGCTTGGGTGTTTTCAGATCCTTCATCCATCCACTGACACAGACTTCCTAAATTCTACCACTGACCCTTGGGCCTTCCCAGTGCAGATCTGTGAAACAGGCCTGCATGAGACATTGTTATGGCCTCCAGTTGCATTTGTGGGAGGTATTGTAATGGGCTCTAAATCTTCGGCTGAACTCATGCAAGACATTGTCCCAGGATCCAGGTCTCACCTAGATTCTTGGTCTATCATGTGTGGACAGATTTCTTGCACTCTCTTGTATATGATTCTTTGGGTGACTATTATAAATAATCTTATAAAATATGTGTTCTGTATCATATTGTTCCCTTTGCAAAAAAACCCCAAAGCATGACAGTCCTGTACAACCTATTTAGGAGAATGGTAACTTTGATCTAGATAATTCTACTCTCTAGTAATGTGATAACTGATGGCGGGACCTCAGACATTACTGTCAATGAGACATTCACTTTATAGAAAGGAAATTTTACAGCAAGGAGAATTGCCAGTGGCAATTACAAGGTACATGTTTGTAACTGTCTGTCTTGTTTACTTTTCTTTTGTTGCTGAGACAAAATACCCAATGCCCAAAATGAAGAAAGGAAAGGTTTATTTAGCTTACAGTTTGTGGAGGTTTCAGTCCATACTTGGTTGGTTGTGAGAGGCAGAGCAGCACATGGCAGAGGGCAAACTGTTCATGGCAGCAGAGCACAGCAAAAACCACCAGCAAAAGGGAGGAATGGCTGCAGGCAGCCTCCTTTTCTCCCCTACATTGTAAACAGCCTACCCCACCCAGGGGTCATGAACCTCTCACACAATTTCCATGCCCTCCTTTTCCACAGGCTCAGGATGTATACAAAGTAAGCACCCCAGCTTCCTCCTGAGTTACTCAGCTAAACCTCTAGATTCCCCAAGTTGACACAATATATCAACCATAACACGCTCTCTTACAACTTTAAGTGGCTGCTCATTTCCTGTAATATGAAGTCCGAGCTCCTGATCTTGGTGAGAAAGAACTTGTTCCATTTAATCCCCTGATTTCTCAACATTGATGCTTTCCTCTCCTGAAGGAGTCTTTCTGTCTTTGGTATTGTTCACAACATGTGTCCTGCCTGATATTCCCCGTCTATTCTTCTTCCAATGTAAGTCTTTCTTTCAGCATGAGTTTGAGGTGCAGATCTTCATTAGAGGTTTCCCTTATCATTGTGAACCCAGGCAACCTTGACTTTCTCCTTCCTGCAGCTGTTGTATTATTGTTTGGAAGTATAATTACCTTTTCATACATATGCTTTCTTTGTACAAACTAAGTGTTGTAGTCTTTTTAAACTTCACTAATAGTTCTAAGGCTTTAAATAAATATTAACCATCTGCTTGGATATTGAGGGGGACTACAGTGATTCCTGGGATACTATCCCTGATTTCAAAGGTGCTTATAGGCCAATGGGCCAACAGAGAACAAAGACATAGAGGGTGTCAGAGGGCATATAAGAGGACAGGTAGGGTTAGAGACAGTGCTGCATGTAGGCTCGGGGTGAATTTCAGTGCCCGCCCCCATTTCAGACTAGACCTTGACTTTTTGTGTAGGTGGCTTTAAGTCCAGGCATGGCACGTCACCTGAGTGTTTTGGAGAGCCAGACACATAGACCTCCTGGAGAACATCTGCTGAAGCTGATAATCATGCTTTCGTGAAATAGTCACCCAGGATGGGGCCAACACTTCTCTTCTCTGGCTCGTGCATTCTAGGGAAAAAGAATTGTTGAATGAACCTGGACTGTGCAGAGAGAAATGTTAACTGATAACTGCAAACAGGGAATGGCATCCTTACCTACCTATCTCAGGACTGTGAATTATGATTCCTGTGATAGGCAGAGGTGTCATGGGAATGTTTGGCTGTGGCAGATGGGAAGGCAGCAAGTAAGGGAATAGCCACTTTAGAAGGGGCTAAATAATAGGAGAGTCAATGTCCTCTTACGTAGAGATGTTTGGGGTCATGTTCCCAAGGATGATTTAGTGACTTAATCAAGTTGTAGAAGATTCATTTTCTTCTTCCAGCTCCATTCTACCATCTTTAGCATTTTTTTCCTTTAATCCTCAGATTACTGCATGTTGGACGCAGATGACCCCTGTGCTTCTAGACTTCACGCCTTTGCCAAGGTATATTCAAAGGCAGAGTAATAGGAATTCCTCTCTTCAAGACTGCCTTCTGTCAGAGAAGGAAGCTCCCAATGGACTTTCCCTTATATTTGATTAGCCAGAATTGAGTCTCTGGCTACAATGGCCACGAAGAGATCTGTGGCGGTTTGTCATTACTACAAGATGTAGACTTTGCTGGTGTGGAAGAAAAAAGAGGGGACTGGTGGGCAACTAAGCGTGTTCACAGACCAATTCATGTTGCCCCTGGGGAATGACATGTCCATAAGGAGCAAGTTCTTAAAACTATCAGACCTAGAATCATGATCCTTTCTTTGCTGGCTGGGCAGGAGCTTTCTTTCATATAATTTGTTCCTGTACTCATTTGCACAACTATTCATTCATCATGTATTCATTGAGCATTCACAAATATTCTTCACGCTGTTTGTACCACACATCCCTTTGGTAGTCAGATGAAATGTACAGAAGCTTTTTTGAAATATGATGTTTAAAAGCATTCAATAAAATATACGGAGTTAGGAAGGAAACAAGTTAAACTGAAACAGAATTTACCTTTGCACATTGTGGCCAGATCCGTGCTGGTGCTCGACTAGAGAATAGCAGTGATTAAGAGAGGAACACTGCCCTTCTGTAGTTTCACTGGTGGAGGAAACAGCAGTGAAAAGTGTAGTTTAAGGCTCTGATAGAGAGGCACGGGGGTTGTGGGAACATGCTTGAGGTAGCCAGCTCAGTCTGCAATGGGAATGGAAGAGGACAGAATGATTCTTGGGTATCTAAGAAGAAATCCAAAGGAGGGGATCAGGAAAGAAGCTGTGGGAAGATCACTCCAGCTGAAATGAAAAGCAAGTGCGAAGAGAGGGGGTGGAGCCTTTGGAGAGCTGCTCTTAACTGAATATTTCTGGAGCGTAGAGGTCAAAGGGCTCAGTGGTTCTGGGCAGCTGGACGGAGAGGAGCTGATAACAGAACACTTATAGGAGTCTAGTACTGTGCTGAATGACTTTCTACACAGGGCAGTTTGGCTCATAAAGACAAGTGACAAGACTGCAGTGACCTTCTTGAGTTTTGCTTGCTGTTCAATCTGCAGTGCTCAGCATAGTGCTGCATTAAATAATGGTTACATGGAGGAAATGCCAGTGTCTGGGTTTCTAATTCCTAGGCCAGAGCATTTTGAGTGGACTCACAGCTACATATGAGAACATGTTCTGACTGTTCCTACACGAGCAGCCCCTCCAAATCTACTTCCTTCCATCCCTTTATTCTTGACTTAGAACAACTGCCCTCTCTTACATATTCAACCAAAAAAAGTCATGCTCTTGTTAGCACCTGCTCTAATGAGGTGGTATGGACAGAGCTCAGGTGCTGAGACTCAGTTAGGACCAAGAAGAAGGCTGAGTGTGTGCACTTAGTCCCTGGGCTACCACAGAGATTCAAGCTGTTACCCACTGTGTCATAAAGCTCCACACATTCATCCAGTGGATTCTGTCTTGGTCCTTTCCTTTTTTATGCAAGCTATAGACCCATGCTCTAGGTTCCAAGGTTTCTTCCTTCCCCCTACCAGCAGTCCCCCGTGTTCACAAAAATGTGGCTTGTGAGGTGCATTACACAGAGACACATGTCTATCTTCCACTGTTGGTAGAGTGAGGTAAAGATGGCTAGAGAATCAAGTTGGAACAGAGGACCCAGATACTCCCTGAGAAGAGGGAGCATCTACTTAGACATTAGACTTGCCCGGGAGCTCAGATGGTGACCAGGCAGATCCTTCCCCCTACTGAGGCTCATTTTATAGTGAGATGGTTGCACTTGATCATGTCAGTTCCTGATTAGGATTGTGGGAGTGAAGTTGCCTAACCTCTCAGAATTTAGCATCTTCATCTCTAAGATGAATGTTTTGCTACACATGTCTTTGAAAGTCCCGGCTAAGCATAAATTCTGTGATTTTTCAATCACACCATACTCTTTCCCTGTACATGACTCTAATTCTCACTAAAAAATGTAAAATGTAGCCTTCTTATTTCTTTCTAAGAAAGATGGACATATAGCTGAAATTTTAAAATTGATCCACTTTTTGTCACATAGACACTATTTTCTTATGGTTACCCTGTGATTCATGAGCCAATTTGCTGCACAAATCTCAGATGATATGAGTGAATTATTCACATCTCATAGTGGAGACATAGTAACTTTTCATTTCCTGAGTCATTTAAAATATCTCCTAGATTCTATGTTCTGTATTAAAACCAAAAATCTAGGAAAACACATAATTTGTCTATTTTGGAGTTTGTTGGGTAACTACATTGTGAGCAATGTGCTTGTGAGAAAGTAACTGAAATGGATAAAAGCCACATAACCTGGTATTTTGTATTCCAAGAGCTAAAAATGTCATTCTGAGTGACAGGAAAATTCTAATGTCAATCGCCTCCTGATTTGGCTTAATCAGAGTCTCAGCTCATCAGTTAATTTCACTGTCTGATGCTTCATTCCTAAAATGAGAGATAGCCTATCTGACAGGCAAATAAAGAGGAATAGAGTTTGCAAAGCACTTAAGACATCTGCAGAGTGATTTGAAAAGAAAAAGATAATAATCCACTTGAATTAGTCTTTGATGACATGGCAGATTGGCCTCATGACATAATTTATAGGCCCCTTTCTTTGTCCACAGTGGACTCACAGGATCTGTGGTTGTGTTTCCTTGAAACTGTACTAATTTTTGGCACGTATCAGGCCCTGACCATGACCTGGATTTTGAACAGAAGACCAAGGTCAGACCACCCAAGTTCTCTTGCTGTGTTTCCCTTCTGATAAATACCACAACATATAAATGTTAAAAGGAAAAAAATATGAAAAAGGTGTACAAATTACATTTTAATTTTTTTTGCCCAAGAATCCTTGCTAAAGGACACAGAAAGTAGGAACATTGAGCTGTTTCTTTGCTAGAACAACTTCTATGTATCACTGGGAAAATGTATATATTGTAATTTTATAAGCAGAGGTCTTATAGAGAAAGTTAAGCACATAAGTAAAAATTTCAAAAGTATAAAAGTCATTTAATAAGACTGCAAAATTTCTAGAAGTTTCTAATTAGATTTTTGTGTGTGGAATTTGCCTTTGCCTGAAGCAAAAAGCCCAGCTATTTTACAATAAGGTCTTTGCCACCTAACAACACAGCAGACTACATTGTTCCTTAAATAGTAAGTCTTTTCAAGGGCTACATCTTGGTTTTCTGAAATTTCAATACCACATGTTCTAAAGTTATAACTCGTGTTGCACATCAGTTATTTCCTTTATTGTTTGTTTATTCAAAAATTTGACCTAGCATTAAATTCTTATGGATTTTCTTTTTTGATGCATAAATTTTAATTGAAGCACAGGATTTCCACTTTCAGGTTTGGATATTAAAATAAAGTCACTGATCTTTAAATTGAAAGGTTTGATGGAATATTAAATTTGATGAATCATAGCAAGTGTCTGTGTTTGTTAGCTTTTATAGACCACATTAAAGTGTTCATTAATAAAGTCACACTACATTGCCTTGAGTAAGTCCTAAAAGGTTAATGACTTGATGCAGGCTGGTGTTCCCAAGCTTTGCTCTTTGTAGCAAACTTAGTTCACTTTGCAACTGGAATGTAAAAAGAATATTCCATTTTCTATCTCAAAATCCAGAAATTCTTTGGACCTTTTCTTTTTCTCCTTTCTCTTCTCCAACCATTCCTCAGAATCTTGCACTCTCAGATGCGTGTGGAATGAAGTCAGTGGCTTGTTAGTCACAGGATAAACCTGGAGGGCAGTGGCATCTCCAGAGAATTCACCCTTTCTGCTCTCTGGCAGGTCCAGCAGTGGCTTTCAGCAATCAGAGGCTGACTTGACTATGAATCATCCATTTTAGAAGAGTTGTTATTCAAGAAACATAGATGACCCTTTGATTCTCCTTCCGCAATAGGCTCTGTTTGGGAGGACAAAATATAGAAATACTTGCAACAATTAAATAAAAATAACTTACATATTGCCTATTATAATATTCTTTATCCAGAAGACATACGATTATTTATTGATTAATCAGATAGCATGACTCAGAGATGCACATTCTTCTCATCTATGACTAAGAGCGTTTAGAATAATTATTACCTGAGTCGTTCACACCAAAGAATTTCTATGTAAAACTTTTATTTTATATGTCAGCAACAAAATTAGATTAAACCAGACCAGAACTGTGAGAGTACTTTAAGCAAATTGCTGAACTACACAGTTCCTTAATATTATGTCAAGGCTTTATAGACACTTAGTGAAAATTCATGCACTCTGTACTCTTCTCAGGAGGAATATTTTCTTGATAAAGTCAAATGTGTGGGTAAATTTTTCTTGAAAGAGACTTGTCCCACACCTTGATTCTGTTAGGAATTATTAGTAAAATAAATGACTCATATTGGTTTATGTGGGAGACAAATCAGAGCATTTCCATGAGTTTGTTGGGCTGACCTGTAGTAGTTTAATCATTTCCTGAGCACCTTGAAGCTGCGAGATTGGATGGATGATAGTTCCCGTGTTAGTCATTGTGGAAAGAAAAATAAAAGTTCATAGAAAAGAGGTCACCAAGGGTTATATGGCTGCAATTGTTTCCAGGCTGAAACAACTTTGTATCTGTTTATTATTGTCAGTATCTTGTTATATTGTTCTTTCAGAATCAATAAAAGCTAACCTCCCTCCGTGGTTTTACTGCTAAACCCTCCTGGAAGGATGTGTGGTATGGAAAGTCAAGAATGACAACACAGTGAAGCAGACAGAACTAAGGGTAACGAGTAAAACTAAACCTATTTTATTTAACAACCTTTCTCTGGGAGGTAGTTGTTCTATTAACGTAAAACATATGGGGCAATTCTTGATTTTTTTTCTGAGTGTGAGATTATTTTTTATGAAGAAGTTAAAGAAAAGAGCCCAAACATATATAATAAGGTTTTTTCCTTTCTAAGAAGTTCTGCCTGTCCATTGTCATCATGTAAGGGTCTGTGTATCCTGCTTCATAGTATATTTAATGAAATGTAATTTTATTAAACTAATTTAAGAAGCACAGTCATTTACCTTCTCCCCATCTCTGTACTGCAGCATTCATTCATATTGACTGAAGGTATGAGCACAACAGATACCACCAAGTGTCTAGTATGGCTTGAATCTGAATTGTGTTTCTCAAAGCTCATATGTTGAAGGCTTGGTGCATAGGGTGGCCATGTCCAGGGATGGAGCTTTTGGCAGGTGATTGGGCTAAAAGAGCTCTCACTTCATCACTGGATGAATCCACTGATGGGCTCATAATTCAATGGTATTATTGTGAGGCAATAAGAATTTAGGACAGAGGACCTAGTTGAAGGAAATGTGTTGTGGGGGTATGCCCTTGGGGGTGATCTCTTTTCCCTCGTAACTTCCTCCTCCCATACCCAGCTTTCCTCTGCCATGTCCTCTGCTGCATCACAGCCCAAAAACACCTGAAGCAAATGACCATGGACTGAAAACCCTGAAACCATGAGCCAAGATAAACCTTTTCTCTTTTAAGTTGATTTTCTCAGGTGTTTTGTCACAGAGATGAAAAGCTAACACAGTGCCTAATTCTTGACGACGGGAATTTAGAGAAATAGCCTTCGCCAGCTTTGGTGCCCTGGGCTTGCCACTGTTTTGCTTCAGCTGTGCTGTGCTGATTACTATTTAACACCCAGCTCCTGGCTGGGAGGATGAGCTGGTAGGCAGAAGCACTTGCCAGTGTCAGGTATAAATACTACTCCCATTGTAGCTCCCTTGAAGCTGCCAATTTTCTGCTACTGAAGGAGGAGTTGAGAGGAAAGCTATACCTAGACCTCTCCCCACCCCCCAACTACAAGAATATGACTCTCTGATTATGCAACAGATTAAAAGAAGAAAGTTTTGTAGGTTTACACATTTATTTGTGTTTTATCCAAAAGCTCCGAAAACAATTGAATCTATGACTATGAATACTGCTCCCTGGTATTAATATGTACTGACCTTACCTGAGCATTACATGAAACCAGTTCTGCTGCATCATTTTTTCCCAAAAGCTCTTTGTTCACATTATCTTTTTAAAATGGAATGTTCTAGAAAAAATTCTCCACACAAGAAAAAAGTAAAATTGTAAATTATTATTCTTGCTCCCTATCCTTATGAATGTGATGTTTTGATAGATGTATATATTGTGAGATGATTATCTCCATCGAGCTGATTGCCATACCAACCAGCTCACACAGTTATCTGGTGTGCATGGGTATGCATGCGTGTGCACACACCTGTGTGTATGCAGTGAGAACCCCTGAGATCTACATAACAGATCTATACAACAGATTATACTCACTGTGCTGTATATTGGTTTCCAGTTCTCATTTATCTTATAATTGAAGGTTTGTACTCTTTACCCACATCCCTCCAATGTCCCCAGGGGTCAGCTCCAGCAACAGCCATGCTACTCTCCATTGCTATGAATTTAAGAAGTTCTTAGGTTCTACATACAGGTGAGACCCTGCAGTATGGTATATATCTTTCTATTTCTTTTTTTTTCTCATTTAACGTAATGTCCTCAAGGTGTTTAAAGTCATGAGATTTTCTTTTTTTAAAAAAGGACAAATAACAGCATAAGAGTAAATCATAATGGGAAATCTGTATAATTTTTTAAAATTCATGTTTTTTTATTTACATATCATAGTACTAGGGAGTGAACGCAGGGCCTTTCCCTAAGCTACATCCCTAGCCCTTTTTATTTTTAAGTTGTGAGATAATGTCTCACTAAATCACTAAATTGTTCAGGTTGGACTGTCATTTGCATGTGATCCTCCTGCCTCAGGCTCCCAGAGTGCTGGGATTGCAGGTGTGAGCTGCCACACTCAGCTAAAAACAGTGTTTTAAAAATATGGTTTTATAAAAAAAAAAAAAAATATGGTTTTATTATTAAAATCAGAGTCTTTGTCCAATAGGGTAGCTTTGAAAACCCCATTCTTAGGGTTAGTAGAAAGACAATGGGCCACTGAGATCTCTCATTCTGTCATAAAGAGCTGAGAGGGCTGGGGATATAGCTCAGTGGAATAAGCCCCTACCTGGCAAGCACAAGGTCCTGAGTTTGATGCCCAGTACCGCAAAACAAACAAACAAAACACACACAAAAAAAAAATAAAGAACTGAGAAAAGTGGTGCCCATCACACGCATACTGTCACCACACCTCTGAAGAACTTTAGAGAAAGTTTGGTAGAGAGAGACTTTATGATCCACAGCTGTTTAGGAGGAATGCCTGCAATGTGAGCAGCCTCGTTTTGAAGATAATAGATTTATGACTTGCAGGAAGCCAAATGTGCGATCACTCGGACCAGAATCTGTTTAGTATCATGTTGCTATTTCTCTCCTTTCTTCCCTGTGTTAGGTCACATCTCAGATATGAACATTACTCAGAGGTTACTCAGGTGATCCTAGGCCATACTGAGAGTGCAGCTGTGCAGGACTTGACCTTGAAGGACAGATGGCATCAGGAGGAATTCCTTTATACCTTGTGCTGACCGGGGCCCCATTTCTGTCTACAGACAATAAAAGCCTTTCACTGTGAGCTGCTTTCTGATGCATGCTTAAAACCAAGTTGAACACATTAAAAGGGCAAAAAGGCAGAAATCTGCTACTGTGCCCTGTGGGCAATTAAGTACAATTTTGATGGGAGCGGATAGAAGAAATAGATTTTTAAAAATATTTATACCTTCTCTAACAAAACATTGGATACAATATTTATTTCACCTTAATTTCCCCATTCATTCAAATCAACATGTGCTATATTTCCTTTAAAGGTAGATGCTTTGAATAAAATGTTTTATATAAATGTATCTGGCTGGCTTTGTTCTCCCTTTCTGATTTGAATGATATGATTCTTGCAAGCCCACACTTTCCTTTGGTAAGATTTAACCTCACCAGGATATGTATGATTCCCATGCAACCCTTTGCAAATTGTTCCTTCTGCAACTAGAATACTTTTGCAGACCTCATTCTAGTGTTACCAAGGTTCTTTGAAGTATTATCTGATTTCAGAATGAAGGCTTAACCACATCTTCTTTTGGAAACTGAAAATAACTCTTACAGGCTTCTGATTTAGTGCCTCATTCCACTATATATCCACTTGACCCATATTTCTGGAAAGAGTAGGCAAATTTTTTGAAATTTGGTGGTTAATTGGATTGCACAGAGGCAATGTGCTTAAGTGAAGATAACAATAGTTAACATTTCTTGAGCATTTTTATGCATCAAGCACTGTTCTAAATGCTTCATGCACATTCTCCACTTAATCTTCACAGCCATCTGCAGGGAATACTATTCCTATCATCATTTCCACTTTCCAGATGAGGAAGCTGAAGCACAAAGAGACCATAGAACCTTTGTAAGGTCACAGGGTAAAGCAGGAAGCCAGTATTCAAGCTCAGACCCTCTTCCTGAGAGTCCACACTTTAATTCACCCATGCTGTGCTTCACAGAGTCATACTATGTGAAGCATGAACCTGCATTCAAAGCAGTGTATGGGGTAGAAAGAACACTGGGCCAAGGTACTTGTGAAACATGAACTGTTAACATGCTTTTCTCCATATTTAGTTGTGAAAACTTGGACAAATTGACCTATCTAGAAAAAAGCTAAGCAGAACTACATCGTATGAAGTCCTTTATAAGCATCTTATTTATTTCACATAAACACTGCTGCTGTTAGTGGGACACTAGAAAAGAGGAGCCATTGGGACTTATATTGAATATAAGTTCTGGAAGCAAATACGGTGGTTGACTGTGCACATCTTCCCAGGTTGAGTCCTTTTGCTGCCTTTTACCAGGGGTGAGACAGGGCCAAATTAGTCGCCCTACTGGAGCCACATTCCCTCGCCTGTAAGTGGAGACTATAAAAAGTGCCTCCTCAGAGGGTTACTCACTGAGGATGGAGGAGTGGTGTGTTCACTAGCACAGCATATGTATGCTTCTCTGAAGTCTCTATCAACATTTTCATTGTACAAGTGAGTAAACTGAGGCCTCATCAAATTTAGTAACTTCCCTCAGGATATTCATCTTGTTTGTGGTGGAGTCAGCAATCTAGTCCAGATGTGTATAAAAAAATACACTATCTTTTTCCCAGGATTAAGGACATTGTGTATTATTTATTACCCCACCTAACATTCCCTTTCTAGGGTGCCCCCCACATTCCCATAGTCCAGGATCCATAGGATTAAAGTGTTACCTGTAAAAGACCTCTAGGATCCCCTTATACCCAGACCCACAATGCTCTGTGATTGGACAGGGTGCACCACTGTTCTGGTTGGCCAGTGCTATATACCACACACCTCCATCTCCACACCTAGGTTTCCTTTCCTGGAAAACAAAGGAGAGTAAAAGCATGCCCTCCTAACTCCTTCTAACTTCCAAGTCCTACAAACAGCAGGTATCCATCCACTTTCCCAGCCCTGTCCTACTTCTCACAGGTTCACATAGTTAAGCTTGCTTTGTCAGAGCTAATTTCTGATTTAGCACAGAATACTGAGAATTAAAGTTACACAAAGCAGCTACTGGGAGGGATGGCCTTAGGATATATTGAAACTCACTTAGGTCATACATCAACCGATTAAGACAATTAAACGCTGTATCTAGGAAAATAGAACGTGGACAAACAGGAGTAATATTGTGTGGCATTAGGATGTGCAGTAGAGCACAAGGGAATTGATGGCCATGTTTCAATATATGTCAAATATGAATTTATTTCTATGAAAAGCTGCAGAATTCTGTAGTTTTTGAATGATTTTTATTATCTGAAGAGGGCTACAAAATCATTTGTGATTTGTGGTGGTTGAATTAGAGTCTCTAAAAATGCTTTTTCTTAATCAACACCTAGGATATTTCATTTTTCGAATAATGAGATTTCTATATTTCAAAACTTAAAGCTCCCAAAGTGCCTTATCACTTCCTAACTGATTCTAACAGACATAGGAGGACTTCTGGCTACTTGGGTTCCTCTTGGCTAGGAACACTGGCAAAGGAAACTATCGGTTGCACCTTTGTGCGGACATCTCCTGCCCAAAACTCATTTTAATGTCTCAGTTTCACAGTGATGTTGCCTGCCTTCAGAGCTGTTGGAAACATGGCTCCTTTGGAAAATACATCAGATTCCTAGTTATTTCCACCATCTCTTTAGCCTTGATTGTCTCTGGTGCAAAAGTAGAGAGCTGCACAGTTTCTGAGGGAGGTAGACCTACATCCGTAGAGGATCAAGACCTATGCATGCCTTCAGGACCTGTGTAAATTATTTCTAATCAAAGCACTTATCCTTAACTCTCTGTTACCCTACTCTTCACTCTATGCTGTGTGTGTTTGGGTGAGGGGCACCTTTAGCATCGTGAGGGCCTTCAGATGAGCTAGAGCCCCATCTCGACTGAACTTTTCCTATTTTAAGCCTCATCTTTTGTCTTGCAATGCTCACAAAACAATGCTTGCATTGGTAAATAAATGCTATTTCCTGGTGAAGCACAGAAGTGGGTTCTTTTGCCATTGATGGTATAGGAAAATGTACAGTCATAGCATTTAATTTGTGCTTGTAGGTGAGACCCCCAAATCCTTCAGTACCACACTAAATCTGATTTTTGTTTGTGGCCAGCATGAATGCTGACCCCTGCCCTTTGAATGATCTTTCCGTCTCCCAGAAAGTTCATGAAAAGGTCATGGAGCTGCGCTGACTTCCTGTGTGTGTGTGCATAGACGTGTCTTTGCTATTGATCTAGGAAAAGACCATTCAGTGGTTTTTCTCACTTTATTTTGAATGGAAACCTGATCAGTAATTATAGAATTTTTCTACTGGAATTCACACCTGAGGAAGTGCAGAAGGCTAACATCATTTCATGCTACTTATTTAATGTTGGCCATAACTCCCAATTAAATACATTCCTTGAACCCTTAACAAAGCAAAATATGGCACTTGCTGGTCACAAGCTCAAAACTGGAGAGAGGGAAAAAATGACTTAACAGCTGGAAATAAAAACATCAATGAATTTTTCTTACGGATTCCTTCATGTCACATTCATATCATGAGCAACTCAGAGTTTTCCCTTTAGATCATCGTGGCATGATCGAGGAGCAAAAATAAAAATGATTTCTAGTACATTCTTGAGGTGATTCCTTCTTTTGATGCTGCCTGTCACCATAAAAGGGGTTATGAATCACTGGAAACCTGCTCTCCCGTCAGCCGCAAAGGCCCCGAATTTCAAATCAGACTGAGCTAACGGTACAGTTGGATGGCTTTAAATCTCCACTAGAAAACTATTGCCATTTACAACAACAAGGAATGTACAGAAATGGTGAGAAATGCACTAGCGTCATATTTAGAATGATTATGTGGAGAGGATATAACAATACTTTTCAAGACTGTAAGCAGTACATATATTCATATCTTCCGCTATTTATCTTGTAGATATACAGCGCTGGAAGTTCTCGGAGGCTGGCCGCTAGGCTCATGGCACTGAGACAGAAAGATCCCAAGGTTTGTCAGTGCCGTATATCACCACAGCTGTGCCCTTTGATTACACTGGGGCTCCACCAGTCATTAATAACAGCAAAAGCTTTTTGTCTGGCAAATGCATCGCTGTACAGTCCTTTCTTAACATCTTGATGCGGTAGCAAAGGTAAGTTAAAAGAAGAAGCTTGTTTATTTTACAGCCACACTTGTGAAGACAGAGGTAGGCTTTCCAGTACTGTTTGAGAAAATAGACTTTTTTCCCCTTGTCTTGTAAACTCGAAGCATTTTCATATTTTTCACTTGCTCAAGGGAGTCCTGTCATAAGTCTCACTTGAGCAAACACTACGAGCCAATGTAATTACGATTTTAATTCTGTCACTGTCACACTCGTTGGGCTACCAGGGGGTTACAAAACAAGCTATCATCTAACATGACAATTACTATGTAGACTTACAAATCCAAGCATGACCATGGTTGAAGATTTCTTCAAGGCCATAATGTGAATGGGATTTGCAAACTTGAATGCTTTCCAATGTGCAAAAACCACATGGGCACATCTGAGGCTGACTGAGTTTGTCACTTTGAACATCAGTGCCTGTGGCCTATTTTCCAGGCAGACGTGCTTTCCCGTGGAAAGTCGCCCCAAACTGACCAAGTGCTGGGGAACTTAATTCACATTAAACACACTCACAAGAAATGGATTCGCAAATGCTACTTCTCTACGTCAAATGGTATAACTTTTGAAAACGTAAAGGGTGATGTTATGCTGCCCATTTTACTTTTTAAAAAAATTTCAAAAGGTGCTGGAATCTGGTAGGACCCTCCATTCCTCGTGGAGACTATTGTAACAACGAGTTCAGTTGCTTTCTTCTTTCCACTCCAGTTTCCCTTCATTCAGGGTGCAAAGGACCAGATTTTCACAACTCATTAGTAGACAGTGGAATACGTTTAGCGTTTCCCCAACAATGTTGAGAAAAGAAGAAAAGAGCATAGGATGGGATCACAATTTTTTGCACAGGGAAGGGGTGAGCCTGGAATGCTTTCCTTAGGTTGTATACTTGTGCGTGCGTGCGTGCGTGCGTGCGTGCGTGCGTGTGTATGCATGTGCCTGTGCGCGCTTACTGGTTGCAGGTATAAAATGTGCCTTTTCTCTTGGTCCCCATCCTCTGCCCTGGTCTGTTGCTTCCCGATGCTGCTGCTAGGCAACTTAGGCTCATAGCATTCAATCAGGTGATGACAAGGTTATTGCCTTTTTAGTTCTTTGTCCAAACTCTCTAACAGGGCCCATAGGAAAGCTTCAGTTGGTACTAGCATATCTTCAGGGCTAAGTTTCTCTGTCTCTTTTTTCTCCCCTACTTTCTTTTGTCCATTTTTAACATAATGAGCACAGTCCTCAGGCTGAAAGCTTTTGACAAGAAAAGTATCTGGGTTGAATTTTTAATAGTGCTTTGTTAATATTGGTTCCATTGTAGTCATTTCTAAGGCCAATGACACTAACTTCTCACTGATCCTTCTTATATAAAGTTTATTTTTATATAACCCAAAGGAAAAAGGAAGTCAATTTCAAGAAAATATTAAGAAATTTGGAGCATAGAAGGTTCACAGTTAGGGCAAAAATGTGATTGGCATAGGCAAATTGCTAAAGATTTTACTAATGTTGAGAAATAACAATTAGTCAATTTTTAAAATCACTGCCTGAATAATCTTCCTAAAATATCTGTAAAATTCCATCCGTCTCTACACATAAAATCCCTGAGTAGTGTCCTGCAGCCTATAGGACATGAGGTCTGGCTCCTTTTCCAGATTCTTCCCATTCTCACACCTCACCTACATCCAGAGTCTACCTTGTCTGCTGAAACGCTGTTCTCTGAACTGTGCAGAAGGCAGGCTTGGCCCCAGCATGCCCGTCACTCTACTCTCCACTCTCCAGTAGCTCCTCATGCAGCCATGCTGCTTATTATTGCCGTGACCTCCAAGGCTTTCTCAGAGCATTTTTATTTACCTAAAGAACAAAGTGCTTTATTTATTGTTATTTCTTAAGTGCCTTGGATAATTCTTGGTGCATACATGGGGTAAACACATAAAAACATTTGAGAATGCATAAATTCCTCATAATGGAAGATGTACTTGGACCAAGACCAAGACCAGATGTAATTTAGGAGCAAATTACAAACCCTGAATTTGCTTTATCAGCATTGTGAGAGCCACAGGGAAAGTGAAATTAGTAGGAATAATACCAATACAAATACCAATATTTAGTTAAATATTTACCAAGTGTGTGGCCTCATAATGCCCCATGAAGAATGAGCAACTTTCACAGTCTGTCTGGAAATTGAAGCTCAGAGAGGTACAAATACGCTTATTCAAGATCAAACAACTCTTCATTGCTGAGATTAGGATAGAAGGCTAGGTCTGTAGCCACCAGATCCTGTCCCCGGGCACCAGGTGGTATGAGGGTGGACCCACTGCCCTTCTACTCTTTAGGAGCATGGGACTGGCGGTCAGAATGTCTCCCTTGATGCCGTCACTCTTGGTCCCAGCTTTGCCTGTGTCTGTTGAGAGAGCTCTGGTATCTTGGCCCTATTCACAGTTCTCTCACAACATTCCCAGACACCCTGTCTTCCTCCCCAGCCTTGCAATAATTTCTCAAACTTAATTCTACCCCACTGGCCTGACTACAGGCTTCTCTCATCATTTCCTGGTCTACAAAAGCAGCAGCTTTACCTTTATAGTAAAGAGCAAGACTCTACTGCTGGACTGCTCTTTTCTGCAGCTCAGCTGTTTGACTTCAAGCAAAATACTTCACCCCTCTGTGCCTCAGTCCCTTCAAGATTAAAAGAGTTATTGTTTCAAGAGGCTTAGAACCATGCCTGGCACATAGTAAATAGGAGTGTTTGTTAAATAAAGTGAAAGCCCTCTGGATCATGTCGTTTTCTACTATTCCAGGCTAACATTTGCTCAATCAAGTCTCATCAATTGTTCAGCCCCTCTTAGAAGCTGTCACTCACCTGAATATCCTCAGCAGAACACTGCAGACCTTCAGATATCTCCCAGTTTCCTTCATTCTTAGACAATGCTTCCTTTTTGTGGGGAGTACTGTAAGTGCTGTGGGACGAGAAGAGATAGACAGTACAGTCATTGTCCTTAAGAGTGGGCAGGGCAAGGGGTCGCGGAGAGCCTGTGGCAGGGGCTGGTGGTGGTGGTGGTTGCAGTTCTTGGGGTTAGGTAAGATGTGGGGCACAGATCACAGAGGTGTGCTCAGGTTGGTGGAAGCTGTTTCCTTGACTTCCCTTCTGTTTTTCATGTCCTATTCTGTCTGCTGGGTGCCCAGCCTGGCTGAAAGGTGAGTGATTAAGGATTCTGTCCTACTAGTGAACAACCTGGCCTGTCACCCTTGCAAATATCCTGAGAAGAAATCAATGCCAAGGCAGAAGTCCTACCAGAGAAGCAGCCACAAGGATGGGACTGACTGAGTGAAGAGGAGGCACTTCAGAGACCAAGTGTCTGAATTTCTGTTCGCTTTAAGCCCCAACGAGATTAGACCTGCTGGTTCTGAGATGAGCGCTTTTTGCAAAAGGTCCTCAGATACAAAGGAGACCTGGTGCTCATTGTCTCAGTGCAATCAGACGGGGTCTAAAGGGGGCACAGTGTTTTAGGGGTCTTTTTGATTCCCTCAGTGAGAAACCAGATGCTCCCCAGCAGGATTCATGGTGGAATTCTAGATGAGAGTATGTAAGCTTCCCAAACCCAGGGGCCTAGCTGTTCTACAGTGGTGATTTCTTCTTGAAAGAGGACATAGAAGATGGTAATAAGCTAGATCTGGTAAGATTTAAATGCTGGTGTGATGTCAGCAGGTGATGTTGGGACAGGAACACCATCCCTGTGGATAGAAAAGAGAGAGTAAAGACATAGTATGAGAAAGCACAAAAAGAGGATGAGATATGTTTAGAACAACCTAGGTTTGAAAAGTGGGAACATTGAGTAGTAAAATTGGCACTGTGTTGAAAAGAATCATGTCAATCTTCCCTACCTTGTTTTTAATCTCTATAGAGTGACATTGCTTATGTCTCCCTTTTGACACAAAGCCACTGTCACTAACTGAGGTTCTGAGTGGCAGTGATCCTCAGGGAGGGAGGAGAAGTAGGAGCGGATATCAAAACCTACGAGAAAAGATTTTGCTTGGAAAAGGTCATTGGCGCACAGCAACCCTAGATAACAATTGATCAATCCTTGATCCCCAGAACAACCACTGGCTGCTAGAACTCAGTTTTGGTCAAACATGGCATAGTGTTTGATAGTCTTTAAGATTTCTTCTGGTCTCAGATTCCAGAACTCTTTTCTCCATGTTTGCTCATGTCAACAACATCAACTCTGACTGTGTAGTATTTAAAGGAGTTAGAATTATTTTGATTTAATTAGCAGACAAGTGATTACTTTTTCTATCTCACAATAAAATATTACTATTTGCCACTTTGGAAATGAATTGCAAATCATTCCAATCACTATAAGTCATTCCAGTTGCCCACTATTGTAATTATTTTTTGTCTTTTTGAGACAGGGTCTCGCTATGCAGTTCAGGTTGGCCTTGAGCTCACTTTGTAGCCCAGGCTGGTCTTGAACTCACAATGATACTCCTGTCTCAGCCTCCCGAGTGCTAGAATTATGGATGTGCACCACCATGCCCAGAAATTGCCCATTATTAATTAAGATTTATATTTAGAATGTCCCCCCAAACCTCCACCTATTCATAGATGGGGCTTTTGGAAAATGACAGGTCATGGTGGTACTACCCATTGATGAGCTCAGTAGCTGAATGTCCTGTTTGGAGGGGAGACCTGGTTGGAAGTGGGACCTGGGCCATGATTGGGAAAGGTGTATTCTTGTCTCTTCTCCCCTTTTCTTTCAGCTTCCTGGATGCCATGGGATGAGAATCTGTCATCCAGCAGGCTCTCCTACCATGCTGTTCCTTAAGGCCAGTGGGCTTTGGACTGAACCCAATGGAAACTTGAGAGTGGAGGAAACCTATCCTCCTTTATATTGCAAGTGTCAGGCATGTTCTCCCAGCAATGGGAAGGTAACTGATACACCTATTTCCTGTGTACAGAACTGTAGTGTGCCAAGTCATCACGAGCTACACGAGTATGATGTTTATAACTTACCGTGAGAAACTCATAATCTAGTGGGAGTCACATTAAAACACCCCAATAGCCAAGAGACTGTAACACAATGGTTGAGAAGATAGGCCCTATCCTGTATTATATCAGTAAATATTTAACCACTTATGATCTGGAACAAATGGTGCATGTGATTGTAGGACATGCCTATTTCCATGGTGTAAATATTCTCTCTATAGCTTATCTGAAGCTACTAACAGGGTTTCACTGAATGCAGAATTGCAATGAGGTGCTAACAGTAAACTTTCTAAAGCTGGCCTACCTCTAGAGATAAACTCTCTGATCTGAAGTCCCAGCTCTGAGATGTATTCATGTAGAATATGTACTGGTTTCCTAACTCCTTCAGGTTCAAGATCTTCAACTGGAAGATGGGATGATGGTGGCTCATATATCACAGGGTCAGTTGAGAGTATCATAAGCACTTAGAACAATCTCTGATATATGTTCTCAGTAAGTGTAAATGTAATGGTTATAATTAAATACAAAGAGAATAGAGGTATGGCTTCTGGTGGAGGGCTGTAGGATTTAAGAATGATAAACATTTTTATAGGTGAGAATGATATGGGTTGTGGATAGAGGTTGTTCCATATTTTGAGAGCTGAGAGGACTGTATAACAAAACCAGGCAGGTAAGCATGTGCCAGCATGTTTTAAAAATTCTTTATAGCCCAGTTTGGCTAGAATATAGGGTGTATTCTAGAAGCAGGGAGATGGTTTGCTTAATAGTTAGGCTGGGCCATGTAGAGGGGTCTTGAATCCTATAAGATGAAACTCACTTTAGGGAGCAGTGAGGAGCCACTCACTGGCTTAGAGGCTGAAGAGTGATACAAGGTCCTACATGCCCAACAAAACCTCTAACAGTAACATAAATGCCCAAGTGATGTAAGGTGACTGCTGCAAATCACCCCTTGGGACTATATACTTGTTGTATCATTAAAAACAAGTAGTGACTGGCTCCAGCCAAACTGACATAGGACTAAAGAACATGTATGTGATTCTGTGCTTCAATACATCACCTGAAAACACAATTGGGCCAATGAACATTTTCAAATGGGCCTATCTTCCTTAGACACATCAATGAAATTTCATATCAAGTAGATGTTACAGAGAAATATGATCTCACTGAGCAGTGTCTGTGGTTCACATAACCACTAATATAAAATAAATTGCTGCCCTTTAGAAATGACTAGCAAATAGAACTTCCTCAAATATTACTGCATAGGAGGAGAGTGTGACTTTCTATTGAGCTGATTGAGGGGAAAAATTGCTCAGCTGATTTTGTTTTCCAGAATGTTACCTCTTTAGAAAACACTTTACTTTAAAATGGCTCATTTACTCTGGATCTAATTTCTATTATTCCCAGCTTTGTTTTGTACACAATATTCAGAGACAAGTTTTGTTGAACAGTTTACAAATTGCTCCAAAATCACTCAAATTTTATTTAATATTTGTGTACACACCTGACATATTACACCTTCCTTTATCCTTGCAGTACCCCTTTCAGGTGGGAATCACAGAATTTGAGAGTTGGAGAAATTTTAGAATATGATAGCAAGTTAAAGAGTCTCAATGTTCATATAATTCACTCATTAATTCACATGACAAATATTTCTTATATCAGTACTTGACAGAAACTATGCCAGGATTACCGATAGTGAATAAAAGAGGAGGTTCCTCTTAAGGAAATTACAATCTCAACAGGAGACAGGCAGTAAACAAATAAATTATCCAGATAATTAACGATTATTGTATTGCTATGGAGGGTTCCGTGATAGTGAGGATTGGAGTGGCAGATTGTATTTTAAATACTCTGAACTGAGACTTGATATTTGAACAATAAGACAGAACTAGTCTTTGAGGCCCTTGGGGCAGAACGTTTGGGCAGAGGGAATGCCAAGCGCAAAGCTCGACAGTGGGTTTGGTGTGGTGAAGAAAACAAAAATGGTCAGCATGAAACAAGCAAAGGAGATTGTAGTACAAGATGGCAGAGGAGACAAAGACAAGGTCACAAAGACTAGATCCACTTGGAATTTTAACTCAGCTACTGAAGGGTTTTAAGTAGACAGCTGCCTCTGTTGTGAGCTGAGTGGACTTTCTGAGGTATCAAAAGTGTAAGCAGTGAGGCCCCTCAGGGAACTAAGTCCAGCGACAGAAAATAACTTGTTCAAGATCATCAAGGTAGGTGGTGACAGAACTGGATCTGGAACTCAAGTTTTCTAGCTCAGGGTCTAATGTTCTTACCATTTTTGCAAATAAGGAACTGTCTAAGAAACTTTAACTATTTAAAAAATTTTTTTTTAAATTTTAAAAATAAAAGAACAAAAACACTAACAAACATACACACAGTGGCACAAGAACAGTACAAAAACTGAACTACAGGTGGCAGGGAATCGACAATGGTTGTTGTATTACACTTTGGTAGCCTCAAAGTGTATACTCAGGACAATACAAATAGACATACAAGGTTGATGAAGCAACTAATCACCGATTGTTTCCCACATCAATATGACATGAGACAACAGTACAACCATGTCAGCCATCCCGCACATACATACACACCTACTCAGCTATCCTCCTCTTCCTCCTCTCCTTCCCTTCATCCCGATTGCTCTCTACCCTTGAGCAGTCTCCCTTCATACCTCCCAATCTATATTCTCACCTTCAGGTTCCTACACTAATGATACTACACACTGTTTACACATGCACATCTGGTTTACCTCACTTATGAGTATGGTCTCTAATTGTGACCATTTGCCTATAAAAGCCCCTAGATTGTCTTTCTTTACAGCTGAATAATATTCCATTGTGTAAAAATGCCACAGTTTTTTAATCCAGTCCTCTGTGGATGGACTTTTGGGTTGTTTCCATGATTTAGCTATTACAAATTGTGCTGCTATAAACATGGGTGCACATATATCACAGTGATATGCTGTTTTCAGATCTGGGAAAATCCCTAGAAGGGGGATAGCTGGGTTGAGTGGGACCTCCAGACCTAGTTTTCTGAGGAATGTCCAAACCAGTCTCCACAGTGGTTTCACCAGTCTGCATCCCCACCAGCAGTGCAGCAGAGTTCCTATTTCTCCACAGCCTCGCCAGCATTTGTTATTGGATGATTTCTTGATGCTGGTCAATCTTACTGGGGTGAAATGAAATCTCAATGTTGTTTTTACTTGCATTTCTTGACTGACTAAAGATGTAGAACATTTTCTCATATATTTATTTGCCATTTGTATTTCTTTATCTGAGAAGTGTGTATTCATCTCAGATGCCCATTTCTGGATTGGGTCTTTGAATTTGGACAGGTTCATGTTTTTTAATTCTTTGTATGTTCTAGATAGAAGGCCTTTGTATGAGGGACAGCCAGCTAGGATTTTTTCCCGATCTGTAGGTTTTCTTTTTACTCTGCTGGTGATTTCTTTAGATGTGCAAAAACTTTTCAGTAAGATGAGGTCCCAGTTATTGATTCTTTGAAGTGTTTCCCTTGCAGTTTCATTTTTGTTCATGAACTCTCTGCCTGCTCCTATGTCTTCAAGATTTTTACCTACCTCCTCTTCCAATAGATTCAGTGTTTCTGTTTTAATATTGAGATCTGTGATCCATTTTGACTTGAGTTTGGTGCATGGTGATAGACTTGGGTCTGTTTTCAGTCTTCAGCAAGTGGCAAGCCAGTTTTTCCAGCACTGTTTATTGAAGAGGCTATCTTTCTTCCAGTGGGCTTGTTTGGCCCCTTTGTCAAAGATTAGGTGGCTGAGTGTGTTTGTGGTTGTAGCTGTGTCTTCCAGTCTGTTCCATTGATCCTCAGGTCTGTTTTTGAGCCAGTACCAGGTTGATTTCATTACAGTAGCTTTGTAGTATAATTTCAGGTCAGGGATTGTGATTCCACCTGACTTGACCTTGTGGCCCAGAATTGCTTTTGCTGTTCTGGGTCTCTTCTGGTTCCAGATGAACTTAAGGCATGTTTTCTCTAGATTTGTGAGGTACATTGATGGTAGTTTAATGGGAATTGCATTGAATCTGTACAACAGTTTTGGTAGTATGGCCATAGAAACTTTAATTATTATTCATATGAGCTCATCTGGAAAGTTTGTCATCCTTCCAGTCCCCAGAAAAAAGTATCACAGGGAGATTTTTCACTGTGTACACATGTGGGGTGGAAAAAGTGAGAGCTGTCTCTACTACATGGTCACTCAGTACACAGGTGTAGGGGAAACATCTTTTTTTCTTTCTCTTTTTTTTTTTCTGTCTTTTTGAGACAGGGTCTCCCTATACAGTTCAGGCTGGCCTTGGGCTTGCTTTGTAACCCAGGTTAGTCTTGAACTCACAACAATCCTCCTGCCTCAGCCTCCCGAGTGCCGGGATGATAGGCGTGAGCCACCACGCCCGGCTACATCTTTTCTACCTCAACTCCATTCTTTTCCATTCTCCTACATGCAAACCTCTAATTTTGTTGAAGACAGCGTTATGTTTTCCAGTCTGCTTTGCAGTTAAGAGCAGCCTAGTTTTCGCCAAATGGGATTTTGGTGAGGATTTCCGAGAAATTTTACTTTCTTGATGAAGGCCTATTTTATCCTACCTCCCTGACATTTTCCCCAACGTTTGTCTAACCATGAATGGTAAATCACCATCCTTCCAGGTTATTCATGTGCAAGATGTTGATAGGCCTCTGAAGATGGCCTGGGCTTAGTCTAAGGATCTCTATGGCTGTTCTGTGTCATTTCTTTTCCTTACTACTTGAAAACATTGTCTGGCCACATTCAAGTCTTGACAGCTTTCAAAAGCATTATCTGGATCAGAAGCAGAGATTATATTCATGTCCCCATTTTTCCAAACTGCATGGCTCTTAGAGTATATATTTTCTGTCTTACACACACATGCACATAGATATTAGACATATCCTTGAAGCAAAGTCTAACATTAGTGATTGCTATGCAATTTCAAGCCCCAATACAGCATGAAGTACCATGTGTTATTTCATAAATACTCAACATGTATCTGACTCATGGAGTCAGAAGGATTTTTCACAGCTTCCAAGGGCTAGGGCCAAAAGAAATTTCCAGACTATCAGGCTAAAAGCATCCTAAATGTATGATCACTGGGTACCTTCCATGGGTTTCCTAATGCTGGACTTGACTAAGAAATCCAAATAGGTATTGTCCATATAATAAGTTGTGACACTGACAAAATATTTTCACTCCCTAGATGTTGTGTTCTTCCTGTGCCATTCACCCACCAGTCTATCCATGTAACACACACTGTTTTCTGATTTCAATTATTCTAAGATTCTTTCTCCTTGTAGGGTGTCGGACAAGCAAAGAATTTGGAAAGTTACAAGGAAAAACAGACAGTAAATTAGCAATTGGTACAATCACAACCCTGAAGCTCAGACCAGACTGTTCCTCCAAAAGACCAGGCAGAGACGTAGTCTCATTTACCACCATGGGTTACTTGGTGAGTGCTGGGAGCTTTTTAAATATTTCTATAGTCAGAAAATCCCTCTTATTCAGCTTATACTTTGGTGTTAAAAACAGAATTTGTAAAGTACTGAGGACTGGTTATAGCTCACATTTGGGGAATGCAGTTGTCAAAATAATTCATTTTTCTTTTAAAATATACCTTAGCTCATTTCTTGACATTACTTGGTTTCTTGTCCAGATGGTGTCCTAGGAAACATTGGCTTAGTGGTCATTACTGGTTCTGAGGTGGTGACTTGTGAGGACTGTCAGGCTTGGCTGGCGGAGAGGAAGAAAAGATCAATGAATTTGTTATCAAGCAGCAGGGATATACTTTTCAAAAATGCACAGCCTTTTGAAAGTTTGGTTTCCCATCACCATTTATATTCCTGAGGAATAGATGTGTCTCCCGTTCTGCGGCAGTATTTCGTGACATTTGGATTTACAGTGTTCAAGTTGAAGTCTCTAGCCCCTTGCAGTCTGTCAAAAACAGCTTCTTTGTACATTTGTTTTTGTCTTCCACGCCCAGTCTGAATATCTTTTGTAAATTTATACTTGACAACCCTCGTATTTCAGTAGCTGGCTTCGGTTTCACAATCTACCTTACTTGCTCAGTTACATTAGCTGAAACAACAAATTTAATCCATGATGTCAATAGTAAATTATAGCGGAGGAGTAATATATGTCTGACATCATAAAGGTCAAGGCCGTGGTAAAACACTGCAAATTCTGGAGCCATTGTGTTTGATCAAGCGGTGGACTCCTGCTAAACACTAACATGAAAATCAGATTAGTACTAAAAGCTGCATTTAGCTAATCTTATTTTTCTAATTTTTTTTAAATGGAAAATTTCTAAAAGCAGAAAGCTCTTCTGCTCTGTACTACACTGTGGATTTTGCTCCCATGGACATTGGCTATGTAATTATATTTTATATTTGGTAGTGGATAAATAATTAAAACGAGAATTACTTTCCTGAAAAGATTCATTTAGAGCCCACATTTTCTATTACCATAGCTGCTGGAGGGGGAGGGGACATTGCCTCCTACCTACCTAAACTACCTTGCCATTAAAGTATCTAAATTACCTCGGTGAATTCTGAGCACAGAAGTGGTTGATGAATTGCTTTTGCATAAATGCACTTTCCCTTTGCTAGAATGCAATTTCATGAAACACTCGTGTGTGCACACAAATGCACACACACACTCACCAAGAGACACACATACACCAGAGCAACCACTGAACCCTCTCGAGAAGAAAAATCAAAGGCTAGAATATTCTCTATATAATGAAGTTTTTTAAAATGTTGCCAGTAATATAAGCATCTCTGAAGAAAGCCCAAATGTTTTCATCTCTTGTAGGGAAGAACAGTTCATGAATCATTGTTTCCACGCAAAAATGTTTCGTTCCTTTAACTGGGGCTATCAATTGTACTGGCTGATTTTTTTGTTAAGTATCAAAATTTGATTCTGGTTTAAACTCATTTATTATAAGTAGTGGAAAAATAAAAACCCTTCTGCAGAGTGTAACTAAAAGCTATTCTGTGGATGAAAGAGCCTGAGAATCTGCACTTCTTTGTCCTTCCAAGGTGTTTCAATGGTTTGCTCTGTCATAGGGACAGCCCCAGGAGCCAAGGAAGGTTCTTAAGCATCAACATCTCACTTGTGGCTCAGATGTATTTTCATTTGTTAATTAGAAACATTTGTTATAACTTCCATGTGTTCTTGCTGGGTGTGTTTCATGTAGGAAAGAATTGCATTATCTAAGCCCCAAAATGCCACTTGGTAGGCAAACTGGATGTTAGGTATTATCTTATGCTGGAGTCATGTGCCTGTTGTGCCCCTGAGAAGGAAGAAAATGACTTTAGACTCCATATGCCCAGGAATAACTAAGAAGATTATGGGGCTGCTTTCTTACATGGGTTGGAGCAATTGTGGAAAGGAATCTGGAGACAAAGATGGCTGAGTGAAAACAGCCCTGCAGTTGAATCCCTAGTGATCTACTTTCCTCCACATTGGAGGACTGTGGACTGAGTCTGCTTGGAGTCAAGGGGACAAGAAGAAACCCTACAGCTGAAGCCGGAGAATGGAATCCCATGTGCTTATACCCGTTTGTCTACCTCACCAACACTCGCTTCCCATGAGCAGACTGAAGAAACCTAGTGCTCAAATTGACCATGACTTAATTTCCTATAGTATTGTAAGAGAAGAAAATGACCCCTGAGTCTTAAGGCTATGCTGATGCGTAACTATCCACTTTATTTGCAAAATTTCTTTAATTTGGTAATTGATGCTTATGAATATCCCAAACACAACACGAAGAAGAAGATGTAATTCTTGCTTTCAAGAACAATTAAAAATAAAAATCATGATAAAAATACATGCCCTTCTAAGTCTCTTGGCATTTCCCCTTTGTCACAATGCTGCAAGAGAAAGTAGGAAAGTGAGAAAGAGCCTTGTCATTCATGATGGGCTTAGTCACAGTCCGCCATGGCATACATTTGCAGCATTACCAGCACTGACTTGTATTGATTTATTTGTCAATGCAAGATCACTGGTGTGTATATCTTGTCTTCTATTATGAACATGTAATTGTGATTCTTTAAGTAATAAAATAGGAAAATTAATTTGTTTTACAAAGTAAAATAACATTCTAAAAGGCAAGGTTTGATCATTTTTATAGCAATTACTTTTTTTGTTATTTTAATCCAAGAGTAAATAATGTTTCTTGAAAGAATGAATAAGTGAACTGTAGCTAACACTGGGATTTGCCCATCAGAACTTGATGGAGTTGCTTTTCACTCTGAGAGTGAATAGAAGCTTCCAAAAACTTATCCTCCTAGCTTGGCTGTAAAGATATGGACCCTTTGGGCTATTTGGCTGCTTCTTTGGTTAAGCAATAAGAATAACCAACAATTGTTGAGTATGCTCCATGTTCTAGGCATTGTGCTTGGCACCTCATTTTCTGAATCTCATTGAGTACTTGAAACAGCTCCATTAGTTAGGCATTATTATTTTACATAAAAGAAAATTGGGCCTGAGCAACGCTAGGTAATGTGGCACGGCTGCACACACCGTAGGTTGTTTACTAGCCCATGGATTAATTTCTTTCAAGTCAGATACGCACTCCAGATTACCAATCCATTCACAAATGCAAACTAGACTGCCTCCAAATACTGTGTCACTAACCAAAACCCAATCCTCCCTCACTGCTGGTTCAACTTTCAGGTTTTCCGTATGTGCAGCATTATCCCTGCTAATTCTCTCTCTTCTACGGAGAAAACTGCCCTTCCTCCAGAATCTAGAAAGCAGAGTTTCCTGGCTCACCTCACCACCCCAAGCAAGCCTGTTAGCTGCTGCTCTTGGCAGGGGAACTGGGAGCATGACGAATGATGGCCGTCTGCTCCAGGAATAAACAAACTCTTCATTATTCCATTAGCTGTTTTCCATTTCCTGCTAAGCCTAGCAATTTATTAGCACTATTTAGGTTAATGTATGGTTGTATTATTTTACATATTTACTTTATATTCTTCATGTGGTGACATATTTAGGTGTTTAGATCTTCTGTGTATTTTTCTGAAGACTGAATTGGATGAGTTTAAGAAGATAATTCTCTCACCGCTGGTAAGACCACCACTAATTCCTCTTTGTAGAGCACCTTTTCTCTAAGGGGCTAAAGACAGATTATTGCATGGTCACCATGAATCAAGTAGCTGGAAATTTAGGGCAGCGTTAGGAGGAAACATTGGTACTTGCCCTTCAGTCTCCTTAGGCTGAAGGGGAGTCTCAGGCTGCAGTACTGAACAAGACCTGAGGAGCCTCAGTTTCCAGTTCTCTGCAGTAGAAGGCCCCTACAAAAATCATCAAAGGGGTGTGGATGATGACTGAAAGTAAGATCACACACGCCTGGAACTGAGAGAGGAAAGCAAAATCCCAGAGGATGAAGGGCATGGTAGAGTCTCTCCTAGTGTGCTCTCTCTCTCTCTCTCTCTCTCTCTCTCTCTCTCTCTCTCTCTCTCTCTCTCTCTCTCTCTCTCTCTCTTTCCCCCTATCCCTCTCCCTCTTCATCGTCTTAATCCATTGCTTATGTTCTCTTGACCTCACTATTCCTTTGGTGGATCTGCTGCTTTCATCACACTAACCAGCTTCCCCCTTTCTCCTCCAGGGTTTAGAAAATGGCCAAGGAGCCAAATACAGCTATAAGATGTATTTATCTGGTAGGCTCAAAGTTAAGGCCAAATTTTTAGTTTGAATATTTTTCAAGAAGTCATTTATTATTGCCATATCATTGCAAATTTGAACATTTACTTAGATGAAAGCATTTGAGTTTGAAATTGCTGTGGTCTGTATGTATTTTCTCTACTTCTTGGTGCTGATACACACTTTTCCCTAATTCTTAACTTTCTCTGAATCCTTATATTCTTGACCTTGTCCAATAATGTACTCTGTGATGTATGTGTGTGTGTGTGTGTGTGCATGCACATGCATGTATCATTGCTTTCATGGAACTGTTTCTCTCCATTTCCATTCCTGAGAAAGAGCCTTGCTATACCATAGTATATAGTAGGCCAGTGCCAGATATATCTACTGACATGTTTATTCTAAGTAGGAAAGCACTTTGTAACTTGTACCATGGTATACAAATGCAGGGTATTTATTATTATTACGTGGTACTGTGTATTAGTTTCATCTAGATTAATCTAACTTCTGAATTTTTTTTTCTCTCTTGGCACATCTGATGATCTATTACTTTGGAGCTTATCCAAAGACCTTAGCTAAGAAACATAGCAGTTAAGCCATGGACCAATTTCTTTTACTGATGTTAACATACCCTTGGGTGTTCTGTATGTGTCTATAGAGGAGTAATTTCAAATTCAGACAAATGGCTTGGATTCTTGGTGAGGTGGGACAGTCTGCATGCAGGCAAAGCAGCCTGGAGATACCTGGGCAAGCATAGGTCCTTTAGGGATACTGTGAAAATAGTTTTCTATTCTGGATATAACAAGCACATCAATGTTGAAAACGTGTTGTTTTTACTTATGCTTAAACAGCTGACCCCTTCCTGATCTTCAACACACTCATTATCTCTATTAATACAGTATTTTATATGTTTTATTCTGTTCCAAACTCCTCTGCCAGTAAAGCTTTAGATTAAAAATGAAGCTCAGAAGACAAATTAAAAGGAAATAGGAGGTCTTCTGGGTTCTGCAAGCTCTGGACACTACAGTTGGATGGATCTCTTTGTCTCATTTTATAAAAAGAGAGAACCATTACCAAAGAAGTCAATCATGGCAGATTGAAAGATTTTTTAAAAATATGAGACTTAGCTAATAAAGTAATATATGTTTACAAAGAATATAGTCTTGGATAGCACTTAAATAAAACTAATTAATTTTGGAAAAAGTCAAAAGTAAAGAATTAAATGATCTTAGTGCAGAAGTTGCAAGATTTTTAAAGTGTCTATGACTCCCTTGAATGTCTCATAAGCTTTCTACTAGAAACACTGGAAATCCAGGAATCCAGATCCCTGCCTCGGCTTACCTCACAGGAGTCTATAAGATAAAAGAGATCAGTGATATGAAGACATGTCAAACCTCTGGAAACAAAGGTGCTATATGTATATATGCCCAGGGTGTCACTGACATTATTACCATCACCTGTTCTAGCAGGCCTTTTTCTCAAGGACGCTGCAGCCAAGTATCCAGTTGTAAAAAGCCTACGAAGTAAAAACAAACAACCACGAACAAAACCAACAAAACAATAAATCCCTTGAGTAAACCCAGGAGTACCTGAGCCGAGCACCCTTTTATCTGTGTGGGAGCTCTGCCTGTTTGAAGGCTGCAGAGTGCTAAGCACAGAGCTGAGGAGCAATGCTATCACGGGACCAAATCACTGGACTCACACGGTTGTACCATGTGGGGATGGGGGTGTGGGTGTGGGTGTGTATGTGTCTGTGAAAGACCACTTTTTGCCTCTCCTAGTGCCCATAAATGAGTCAGAGTCCTGATATGGAAGGATGAAATCTTGCTGTGCATTGTAAGTCAACCCAGCCAATTGATCTACTATAGGTCTTCAGGTGATAATTTCACACCAATACCAAGGTAGCAGGGATCAGAGCAGTCAGCTGCGAGGCCAGTGTCTGTCTTTATCTGGGTTTCTCTAAAAATAGTCAGATGACACAGACAAGTCTTTACAGGAAGGGTCTTCAGAGGTGATTCCAGGATTGAAGGTCAGCACCGGAGAGTGCTAAATGGGGAAAAAGGAAAAGCCACTCAAAAATGCCTTGTGGAGTTGGATTGTGCTGCAGTCCACTGAACCGTCTTGCCAGGATGATCTCAGGCTATAGACTGTGTCTCAGAAGTGCTCACTTTGAAAACCATAGACTGCAAAATATATTCATCTGTGAGCTCTCATGCCTTTTGGTTAGAGGTTGTCCTGATTGCTGTTTCATGTAAACTTTTCAGGCTTCTTTCCACATGGTTTCTAAGAATCAGCTAGAGTTATCCATTTCTTTCAACTTATCCAATTTGTTGGCATGATACTGTCCAGAGAAGGCTCTTATTGTTTTTATTTTCTTTGTATAGGTTTAGTGTAACTTCTTTTTCCTGTCTAGTTTTGTTCATTGAATAGTTCCTCTTTTTTCCTTAGTTAATCAAGCTAAAGTTTGTTCATTTTAAAAATCCTTCTTAAAACCTAAACTATAAAAGATGGGAACGTAGCACGGTGGTAGAGCACCTACTTAGCATGCACAAGGTCGTGAGTTCCAGCAGCACAAAGCAAACATCTTCAGGTGGTAGCCTCATAGCTTTTTTTATTCATTTCTTCTCTAAACTTTACTTCTTTATTAGCATACCTTTTCTGCTAACCTTGGCCTTAGTTTGTTGTTTTTCTAGGGTGAAGCGTAAGATTGGGTTGTTTGTGATCTTTCTTGTTTTTCAGTGTAAGTGTTTATTACCTCACTGAGTCATAGAGGCAGAGAATAGAATAAAGGTTAACAGGGTCTGGGAAAGAGGGGATGAAGAGTTGTTCAATGAGTATAAAATTTCAGTTGGGTGAGATGAACTAGTTCTAATCATCTGCTGTACAATAGGGTACCTGAAGTTAACAATATAATAGCAAGCACTAAAAAATTTGAGAGGATGGATCTTATGTTAGGTGTTCTTTCCTTGAAAACAAATACAAAAATCAGAAGGGTAAGAGTGAACTTCTAGAAGTTTATTAAGCTTATGGCTCAGCCATAGCACTGATTTCCCTGGTATGTGCATATGTCCGAACTCTAATGTTTTATATACTAAATAGGAGCATGTTTTTGTACAAGTATATTTCATAAAGCTATTTTTAAAAAACAAAAGAAGGAGGAGGAGGAGAGGAGGGGGACATGATGGCAACAGCGAATCCCAGGGACTGAAGGTGAGCTCTTCAATAAAGGTGTAGTTAGCGGAAGGATCTCACAGAGCCTGTAGGACCTGTGTTGCTATGGTAGGCAGCATCAGGGGTGATGGCAGCAGAAATCAAGGATACCCAGACCTGAGGTATTCTTGCCCAAGAGTCTGACTTTCCAAATCTTCCTCAGTCTGCTCTTGTCTAATTGACTTACCTTAATTTAATAGAAAAATTGACATTTATTCCTCTTAAATTTCATCTTATTGATTTTTGCTCAGCAATTTGCCCTAGAGAATATTTCAAGTATTCTGCTTCTTTCACTTAAAATTGCCCCAACCCTGGCCAATTCTGCCTGCCCAGTTAGGTGGTTCGGAGCTTTGGATATGGAGTCAGACACTTGCATTCAAACATCAGCTCCAAAACCAACTAGCGGTGTGATTTTGGGCAAGTTGTTAAACTTCTCCTGTCTATATGTTGAGGATAATTACTATCTATTCATAGGCAGGGGGACATGTTTGTTCTAAAGATTAAATAAAATAACTCTGGTAAAACAATTAGCCCAATATATGGATCATTCAAAATAAGTATTTAGTCAATATAAAAATATTTTTATGTCTCAAGAGTATAACTTTATATCTTCATCTAAGTCAGTGGGATAATACTGAACAGGAAAGGTTCAAATGAAGAAGCCAAAAGCAACTTTCTGAACTTTTCCTCTAGGTTAACATCAATCCAAGTGGTCACAAAATTCCAGTTTTGAGAGCCCAATCACGGATCTCAAATTGGAATCCATCACAAGAGTTGATCAACTTCAACTGCTTCAGTGAATTAAAGTAATGTTATATGTGATAGTAGTGCTATTCAAAGTGTGGCTCATGGGCCAGTGGTTTTCCATCTGCTACTGATATGTATATAAACAGAGGGTTAAGTGGGCACAAACTTCTACAGCAATTTGACATCATTGATATCCAAATGACTGGTCAATGGACTTATTCCACTGACCAGTACTATATAAACCAGATCAGGGCATACAGAACTCATGACGTTAGTTCTACATAGAGAGAAGTATGACTATGCAAAAATAAAAATATGTAAATACAGAATGCTTGTCTACTCAAAAATTAATGTAAACTTACCTATAGCTTTACAGAACAAATTGTTGGGACTGCTTCCTTTAAAAAATTGAAACACTTTCAAAGAGCATCACTGATTTCACTTTTGAAAAACTAAAAAATAAATACATGTTGTTTTCTCCTGGTTCCCATGAATATATCTCTGGAAAACTGGATTCTTTATTTTAATGATATTAAAACATAGACATAATTTTTATATACATTATCCCATTTGAGTAACATTGTCATCAGTCTAACTTAGATTAGATAGATTAACAAGCAAGAAGCAAGCTCTTCACCATGTTAAAATTAAATATTGATGTGTAAATTGTTTATGGAAAGTATGTATATATAGTTGTTTAATATGAGAAATTTATTCTGCTCATAATTTTGTGTTATGATCACAGATTTCAAAAGATTATAACAATAACTTTCTCTGTTTGACTCAACAAATATTTTCAATGGATAGTTTGTATAGCTTTAAACATTTTTATTTCTCCCATATTATGCTTGATAACATTTATTAAAAGGCAATGGTATATCTACTGAGTCTAAATTGAAAAGGAATGTATTTTATATCTTTTTAACAAAAACCTGGTACATTTTGTTTTTGGTTTTACAAATTTGTCAATCTCTTTAAGTTTTTTTAAAACATCTGTGTTTTCACAATAGATATAATTTGGGAAGCATTACTCTATGTTAGTTACTTGATTTACCAACTCATCAAAGAAAAGATATATAACACTTATAAAACTAATATAACCCTTATGAGATTTTATCACCTATAAAAACTGCAATTATGTCACACAAGACATTTGTGGGGCTGAATTATTGCTTATCAACTAGCTTTGAAGATAGATTTTAAAAATAACCAATTTTCACATTTACAACAGTGTCCACCATCTCGGCCATAATCCCAGGGTATTAGAAGTGGAAGATATCACAGAAAATATCACCTTCAAATGATAATGCCCCCATTCCCACTCCAGCAGGCACAGACATCTCGCAAGGCAAGGAGAGCCCCGGAGTGGAGGGCAGGGAGTACAGGAGCACACAGAGGTCTTCTAGGTAAATTTTTTGGTATAATTTTTCTTACTGATCCTGTAACATAGCCAAGGTGGTCTGGCCTACTTGGTAGCTCTAAAATGGGGTAAAAAAATATAAAGTTATGGGCCAACATTTATCAGTCTTGGGAATATACTTATATCCTGGAATTATCAAAACTTCATAAAGATAAATTAAAAATATAGAAGGAAGTCAATAATAAACTTAGTTTTAGGGAAAAAATGGATAAATACATACATGTTTTAAAAACATTTTTATTGAGCTATAATTCAAATAAAATGTAACGTTTATAATTTAGTTTCTTCTGTCATATTCACAGAATGGATTAAATTATTACAATTTAAATTTAGCACATTTTAATACATTCCCTTTTTTGGTAAATAGTAACCACACACACATATTCTGCTTTCTTGAATAAACATTAGCTGTAGGGCCGCTTTAGAAGAATGATCACAAGGGCCGGAGCCGCCTGTCCTGAGCAGGTAGCCCGCTATGGGAGAGCCTCACCTCCCTCCCAGAGGGATCGGGAGTAAAGATGCTTTTCTACCTTGCCCAGGCCCTGCCCCCATTGTGGGTGACACTGGGCCCCTCCAAGCAGGTTCAGCCAGTAGCTGCGCCTCCTCACCCTGATGGGTGGTGCTGAGGGCTTCCCAACATCCACTCTAGTTGCAACTCCTAGCACATTTTTGAGGTGGCCATAGAACATCAGATAATGATTTTACTTCCCAGTCACCTGGATTAGGCTCCAATTGGACGACTGGAGAGATCCACGGGTCCTCATTTCTTCCCCTTTACTTCAAGTCATAAATTTCTTGAACCACTTCCTGCTTCCACATGTGTTTTGTCCTCTGGTCTCCCCCCACCCCACCCCACAATTTTCACCCTTTGACTTTTTAGGAAATATAATTACCACTCTTGGAACACATCTGGAATAACTGTTTTTTGATGAATTGTTATTATTTTAGCGGCTAGATATTGAGCCAAAGAAGTATTTTCCTAAATGCAAATAACATATTCTTCTCCAAGTGCTCCACTCCAGAGCATTCTGGCCACCAACCACAGCCTGTGTGGAACCCTTCCTGGATTAAAACAATAACTGTGTTCATCTGGAGAGGGAAGAAAATGAGAATGTTATTTTATTGGAAAACCCAAATGACTTAAAAATAAATACAGGGAAAATATAGCTCCCTAAAGTAAACTTCACTGTGAAAAGGCAAACACCATAAAAATGTGGTCTCTGTTTCAGGTATTCTGGAAACAAACTCACTTTCAGGGCTTGGGGAATAGTCCAAGCACTGACGGACTTAAGGGAGTAATCCTGTGTTTGAAGGCAGGCAACGCTTTCTTTTCCCTCTCAAATAACCTTTTCTGTTCTGTAGAAGGCTTAAGGCTTACATTTTTTATTCTTATAAACAGAACAGTGGCTTCACTAACAAGTATTTAAGTAATTTAAAATTTGCAAACATTAGACAAAAAACCCAAACTGGTTTGCCTTTTCATGGTCTGAAAGGAAACTGATAGTGCAAACAAATTGTCTCTGTAAACAACGTAAAATTGTGACCTGATCAAAGCTCTTCTACAGTGTTGAGCTCTCAGCCCAGGCTCATCCCGTCCCTCCATGTACATATAAGGACAACGTTCTAGTGCAGGGACATTGGGTGAGGAGCTGTAACACAGTCTAAAGATGCTGTGCTGAATGAAAAGCATGGTTCTAGGGGTGTTCACGGCAGAGGAAGTAACATTCCCATGGCAAATGGTAAATGCCATCCTAGAACATCCTCACAGCGTTCCTAGGCATGAAATAATTTCAGCTTCACTGCTCAATCCTTGGACCAGGGTACACCCACGCACAATCCAAACCTAGTCCTCTGCTGCACCCGCCAGAGGCTCCCTGAACCTAGGAAACAACCAAAATATGAATGCTGCCTCCATGCATTCAGAAGGAGTTTTTCAACAATAGAGGAATTCAGCTGCATATTTTTCTAAACAGGAGCAAACTGGCAATTTTTGTTCCTTTTCTAAGATATTGGCATCTACACATATTTCAAGTGCTTAGGTTTTCATTAGAAAAAGTAGAATATATACAACTCTTCTCCATTGTGAATACATATTGTCTTTTGAGGGATGAATTCAGACAAGTAAAAATATCTCTGTCTTTATTTTCCATCACGCTTGGTCATAAATCCTGCAACTCACAAGTGATAATGTGGTCTGGCTTCATGTCATTGTGCTGACTGGATGCTCATGGCTCCAGTTTTATTGTGTTGGGAAGACAGAAAACTCTTCCAAGTTGCTGATGGAGATGCTGGCGGTGGCCCAGCTCTCTTGGGTGATGATATGTGGATTATTTACTCTAAGGGATTGCTTTCCACTGGCCAGGCATTTCCCTCATGCAGTGTGTCTGTCCTTTGGAAGACCATGAAAAAAGTAGAACTATTCCTCCTTTCCCCACCCACCGGTTACTGGGAGGGATGGGAATGAGCATGTTGAGTTGGAAAGCGTAATAGAACATAAGTGACTTGCCTTCAACGCATTCATGCCGATTCTACCTTACTTTCCTCAGTTCCCTCCGTTCTCCCTTCCACATGCATTTATTAAATAGCCTATATGTGCTGCAGTATAGTGGTATAATGCAAGTCTTAAAGAAGTTCATGGTGGTGTGGAAAAGACAACCATAAGAAGAAACTGGGGAAGAGGGTCAGCTTTGATGGTGTATGTGTCAGGGTAATGTTGCAACAATAAACTTCAAATTTTCAGCAGCAGCACAACAGAAGCTTCTTTTTCACCCAGGTAACAATCCCAAGCAGATAGATGTTCCTTTTCTGTGGATGGTTTTTCCCCAAGTAGTGACGAAGGACTCAGACTTCTCTCTTGAGGCTTGGCCTGTCTGCTTTCAGAATCATTTCCAACCCTCAGAGGTACTGGAGAGGGCACAACCACTTCCTGAAACTGTACTTCTGTTCTTTTTCCATGGGTTAATGCTTGTCACGTGACCCCAGTTTAAGGCAGTCAGGGAAGTACCATCTCTAACCAGGCAGCTGCATTCCTTGGGATGAAAGGAGTGACAAAACACAGAGTGGATGGTGAACCACAGAGAGGTGGCATGCAGAGATAAGCAAGAAAAAGGACAAAGAAATCTGAGGTCTAAGTCTGGGATAAAAGCAGATCTAACCAATTTTTTGAGTAAGAATACATGATATTGTTTATGCCACTTCTCATTTTCAAATCTGCCATCACAGTGTGAGTTTGCTCATTTCCTTTTTTTTTCTTGAAGGGATCATAAAAATTAAATCTAAAACGACTGCAATTCTTTAGATAGCAGGTTTGCTTGCCCTTTAAGCTACCTAATTTACAAAGCTCCCTTTAATGGGTGCCATCTTACAGTCAAGGAAATGAGCCACTACCTTGGAAGTCAGGTTTGTTAGCTTTTTTGCCTGAATCCCCTCCATTTTTCTTATAGCCTCAGTGAGCACAGTTTCTTTGCATCCTAATGTGGTGGGGGATAAAATGAAAGGAAAATTTCCTTAATTCAATAGTGAAACTTTCCAGTTGTGAAGCACTTTGAAATACAAACTAATTAATAAACACAACTCTCTTCTGAAGCGGTAAGGACTGCGCTTCTCATTTTTCACAGCTGAAGAGGCTGCAGTTAAAATAAGTTGCCCCAGGCTGTGCACCTCGTCTGGAGAACTTTGAAGCACCGGCTCTGAATTCTCCCAGGATGGCATGTTGCTTCTCTGGAGAGTAATCGGCTTTTATGCGGGTTGTAGCTAACAGTGACTTCTTCAACGACTCCACAGTGCCCCTGGCACCGGCGAGGCAATTAGTAATGTTCTTGTCACCAACTCTGAGTAACCCACTAAGGAGAGTAAAGAAAAAGTGGCTCGCTGGCTGGCTTTATTGTTCACAAACGCTTTTAAAGATTCAGGAAATACTTTGCAGTCTAAAGTGCTCTGATAAACTGGGAATCAGAAAGATGAGAAATAATTGTTCACAGCCTCATGGTACTAAGATCTGGGAGCCACAATTATTATTGAGACACTGAGAACCAGACATTGTTGCTCCCAATAGTAATCATTAGTGGATCTTTCATCCTAATGCCATTATTTTGTCTTGATTCAACAATGGTAATGCACTACTAACAAATAGTAGTGCAGCTGTTTCAGCAAGGAGCAAAACTACCATAGATGACATTCTGTGTGAGGGTTTGACTTGACCATATCATCTTTTGTGGTGGAATAATTGGTTCTGAATTGTTTCATAGTAGTGTAATCAGAAATTAACACCAGTGCCTATGGAATCTATAGCTAACCTGTGAAGCCCAAGATGCTTTCAGTGTATCCTAAGTTACAATATTTATGTTTCCAAGACTATATCATAGTTTGGTATGAGGTATAGGGCCTGTCATTATAAACACTGTTGGCTGTCACGTATAAGAGAAATACCCAAACCAGAACATAGATCTTTGTAGACTCTTTGTTTCTCTCTTCTTGCAGCCTATGCTACTTATTTTGTGAGGGATTAATAGCCATGAATAAATCCATCCAGGACACTCTAGGCTCATTTTATAGGTGAGCATAGTGACAGTGGGTGCCAATGTTATAGAACTGCGCTATTCAACATGAGATTCAGTGGCCACATGCAACTACTGATCACTGCAAGGTGACTAATGCAAATCAGAATACACTCCTCTTATAGAATATGCACAATGCTTTGAAGACCATATGAAGTAAGATTGTAAAATGTCTTGTTTTTATATGGCTTACAAGTTGAAATATTAACATTGGGGAGATACTGGGTTAACTATTAAGTATTGCTAAAATTTCTTTGTCCTTTTATTATTTGGCTAATGAAATATTTAAAATCCTTTTGTGGATCACGTATTTCTACTAGGAAGTGCTATTATAGAATGCTAACTTTTTTAGAAGTTTCTGAAATATGAAAGCACACCAAAACCACTATGATACCCCAAAATCTCAGGTGTTACCAATGTCTTCTTTCAGAATGAACAGGAAGACAATGTTCAAACATTTTCTGACTTGTGGGTTTATCTTTATTGCTATATTTTCAAGTATTTGAAAATATGTTAAAGAAATATTTTTCTTAGCTCCTTTGATTGGCTAACTCCTACATGTCCTTCAAGATAGCTCCACACCACTGCCTCCTGGAAGCCTTCCTTCATGACAGCATCTCTTTGCCTGTCCACACCTAGGGCCTGGAGCTGGTTGAGGTCCTGGTCTGTGTTGCTTGATCTGGATTATAATCACCAGGTCATTGTACCTTTAATTAAGTTCCTCATGGACAGAGACTCTTCCGTTTTTACATTTCCCACATGTGGCACAGTGCTGGAAACATTTCATAGTCATTTGCTAAATGATTTCTTAACTCAAGGCTGAATAAACAAAAACAATTATTTAGCTCATGCTGTTATTTCAGAAATATTAATAATTGTAGTTTACATTCAATTGGTACATTATAAACATTTTACGTTGGCTCTCACAAGAGTAGTTAGGGGACAATTCTTCCTCATTAGAAGATACATTTTTTCACATTTTATTAACCACAATTTTTCATAATTATTCCTCTCAACTCAGGAGCCCTGTGAAAATATTGATGACTACAGACTGTTATGTGATAATTATCAAACAAAATAATAAAGTACATAAGTTGCATGTATACAGTACCAACCAAGAAAGTGTATGGGAGGAAGGCCATTGTGATATGTGTTCACACTGCATTGAGAGAATGGCTACCAAAGTGAATGCTGCATTTGGGGTAATATAAAATTTATTGCCCAAACCCAGAAAGCCTGAGAGTTAATGAGGTTCTGTAACACTTACTCTGTCACATATGGTTAAACAGGACTGTCAGAAACAAATCAGGACCTGTGTTCACCCCAGTTATATATAATGAGAACTATTCTTAGGCAAGAGATCTATGGGACGGAAAGGATAGAAGGATGGTTTCCACCTGTTGACATGAAAGAAGAGACCCTTATTTATAATGGAATTCCCAAGAGTTAGGACCAGAAGTTCGTGAATCTATCTGCTGAGTGTCCCCTCCTACTGGATGGATGAAATTTTTCTGCAGAGTCCCTCCAGATTGGCTTTGTGAACCAAAGCTTGCTCACCTGCCCATCAGAAGACAGCGTGGATGGATCTGTCTTCTCGGCTGGGGGGAGATTCCTTCTGGATCAATGCTTACTGAGCCAGCACCTTTCTCTCTTCCCTCTGTGCTCCTCACCAAAGAGGGCAGAAGGAGAGTGAAGACATAGGAACTGTAGCTTACGAATGCCGCACGCCTGCCTTTGTTCTCTGCTCTTCGTAGCCAGGGAGGACAAATAGCTACATATTTGCATCACTGCTTTCAACGAAAGCCACTGCATACCTTACTGTCCTTTTCATTTGCAAGATGACACAATGGAGCCTCAAAGACCTTAAAAAAATGGCCCAGAGAGGTAACCATGAGGAAGCTGCCACAGATACAGTCTGGGGCGTGTTCCACTGTGATTTGCTGCTTCATGGAAACTCCTCATGGAAAATGCATTGTCCTGATTTCCTGTAAAACAGAAGCTTCAATGTTTCCAGAGAAATAAAGTGTGTCCATCACTCTTTGTTGCCTGGATATAGTTAACCTGTGCTTTTTCTGAGGCTTGCTTTCCTGACTCCCTGCACCTAATAACTACAGCAAGTCCAGCAAACACTTGGGCTGCTAGGGCTCCACGATGCCAACCAGCATTATTCAAGTTTCATTCAGAATCTCCTTTAGGGTGACTTCTGTGCACCTGGAGTGCCCGTTCAAGAAGATCAACAAATGGCTGAAGACAGATTTTTCAGCCAGAGAAAAGAATTATTACCTCACCATCGGTCTAATGAAAACAGAGGTGAAATACCAGCCCGCACTAGGTAAACAGCACACCAAGCCATCCATCACACTCAGCCGCACTAAGCAGAACACCCTAACTGATTTCACCTGATGCCGCACTTCATGCAGACAGGCATTCACAGCACCGGAGAGCTGGGACCATTTCTGGCCTCTTGCTATCAGAATAAAGACCCAGAAAGGAATCCCTTAAGCCATTGTTTCTCCCAACCTAAAATCCCCTTTCCCTCTTACCACAGACAGCAGTAGCTTCTTAGGATTTTGCTTCTCAGTCACAAGCTTTGCTAAACCCAAGTTCCCACCCAGAACCCAGTTTCTCCCACTGGTCTCCTCAGAGCGCCCACTGGCAAACCCTTCTCTGGACTTCCTAGTTCATAAGTAGCATAGAAATTCCCTTCACAGAAATGCTTGCTTGGCCCCTTGGGCATAGATATAAAACGTCCATCTGGGAGCTCAAAATTGGCTCTGGAGGGAAAGGCAGAAATCTGGAATGTGCACAGAGCTTCTCTTTCATTTTTCACACTATATCAGCACTCAGTTTGCCCTTATAGCATTATGTGAAGTAGAGGAGGCTCTGTTTAATTCACTTCGAGAAGAGGAAGTTATAATCTCAGTGGTGTCTGTTACCTAGTCATAGGAGAAAACTAGGATGAATATTCTTTAAATGTGTAATCTAACTTCAGTCTACCAACCTGAGCTCAATGGTTTTCCTTCAGTGTTTCAGATCTTTCTGATACTGCTTCAGACTTCCCCTTTATTCCAGAAGTCTTAAAACCAAATCTTTTGGAGCATCTTCCAAGTCAAGTCCCGCAAAAGGTCCTCTACCCAGCTGCTATTCCTCTTACATTTTCTTCTAGAAGTTAGTACTTATAGACTCAGGGATTGTTTTTTGTTGTTGTTGTTGTTTTTCATTTTGGTACCAGGAAGCAAACTCAGGTCCTTGCACTTGACAGGCAGGAACTGTACCACTGAGCTTCACTTACGGCCTATCTCATAGAATCTTGACAGTTTATAACTTGTGTACTTAAATTCAGTTCTACTACTTAAATTCAATAGTAGCTTCTCGTATGGCTACTCCCAAAGTCAGAGTCTGAAGCAAGATAGGACTTTTGGTTCAGGACTTGGGAATATTTTGTTAAAAGATTTTCAATCCACTGGCTTAAGCTTTCATTGTACCCAAATATCTGGGCCTTCCAGCAGCAGAGGTTCCTGCAGGAAAGAGAACATTCTTGCTACGGAATCCTTCAGAGTAACCAGGTGGCACCATGTCCTTTGTACCAAGCAAACAGAAAAAAAGAACTCGAAGATTCAGTGCTGTGATCGGTAACAGTCACTCATGAGTGTCTCACCAGAGCAGCAGTCTGTAGGTTTATGGGTAGACACGGAATACAGGGCCCCTTATCTGTGGGTTTTTCTGCTATTTCAGTTATCTGTAGTCAACTGCAGTCCAAAATATTAAATGGAAAATTTCAGAAAAGAGCAACTCACGAGTTTTAAGTTGTGCACCATTTTAAGTAGCGTGATAAAGTCTTACACTGTCTACTCTCCTGCAGGGCCTAAATCATTGCTTTGTCTCACGTATACACAGTGTATGTGCTGCCTGCCTCTTAGTCACTTATAGCTATCTCCATTATTAGATGACCACCACAGTACTGCAGTGTTTATGTGTTTAGGGAATGCTTATTTTACTCAGTAATGGTCCCAGAGCACAGAAGAGTGATGATGGCTCTTCAGGTATGGCAAAGATAAGCCTTAAAATGCTTCAAATGAAAAAGAGAAGTTCTTGACTGAAAGAAAAAGAAATGGAGGCTGAGGTTGCTAAGATCTGCAATAAGAGTGAATCTTTCATTCTTTCATTCATGAAATCGTGAAGAAAGAAAAAACCTCAAAATGCAAAAGTTGTAACCATGGTGCGCAGTAACTGCTTAGCTAAGGTGGAAAAGGTATTTCATTTGTGTCTGTATGAATAGAAAAATGTATCAGACACATATGGTTCAATACTATCCTTGGTACTAGGTATCCAGTGGAGTTCCTGCACTGTATCCCCCACAGCTATGGGGGCGCTCTGTGCACAAGCCATCCCTACTCTGTGGCTTCTGGTTTCTTCTGCTGTATGTAACTTGCATCAGAACATTCATTTTGCTAGCATTGCAGTATTTGTATCTTGAGTGCTAATGAAGTTAAACTTGAATGTTTTTTTCTTTTCTTGCTTTGGAGGTCTATCTATTGGAAAGTATAATGCAGTTCTGATTGTGTAATACATGTTTTAAAAATTATTAATTTGTTCAAATATTTTCAGTTAGTATAGCACTGATTTTTTTATGTTCCCAACTCAACATCACTCACAAGTCTTTGGTCTTGTAGAGGAAATGTGACAATCTTCATGACCAAATATTTATCAATGTTCTGATCATCTCCCAGAAAAAAATACATTATAACCTTTGTTAACTGCGTAATGATATCAATAGCAAAAACCAAAATTAAGGAATAAAATTCTTAAAGTAGGGACCACATTGATATACGCTTCAGGTTTTGCAAGATGAGTGCTATGTCTGACTGCATCTTTCCAATGATGTTTTGATTAACAATGGCCTATTGAGGAACAGGTCTGAAAAGTTCTAAGACATTATACATCGTGGTATCTATTGATCTCTGAAATTGTCACTATGGAAACAAAGTTAAATATGAAATAGGTTTGTGGGAGGACTTCCGGGAAGATGGCGACCAGGTGAGCAGCAGAGGGAATCTCTCCCAGAGACCGATTCTTTGTGCGCGGCTGCCCGGTCCGTGGAGGCAAAATTCCAACTGATCGAGCTGCTCTCCGCGGCCTGAGAATTAAAGGGCCGGCTCAGAAGCTGCGCAGCGAGAAGTGGGCGGACCCTGAGAGCTCAGCGCCCAGAGGATCGGTTCAGCGTTTGGGCCACAGCTCGGTTCAAATCGTGTACAGCCGAGAGAGCAAGTGCGGGGGGAAGAACGGCTTCAGCTCCTAAACCCGACCGGCTCAGAGGCGGCTGTAACCAGGATTTGTTGGAGGCAGCGGAGCAGAGGAAACTCAGAGAACGTGCTACTGGGACAGACTGCGCCAATCTGGGCAGCGGTCCGGGATCCCGCTCAGAACCCCGCCCCCGCAGCCAGAGCCACGGGAATCTGAGCGACAGGGACAGATTGCGCCAATCTGGGCAGCGGTCCGGGATCCCGCTCAGAACCCCACCCCCGCAGCCGGTGCTGGGCGAACCGGAGCAACAGTGATCGTCGGGATTGCTGAGTCGGGAACTGAACTGCATTCCTGTCTGCACGATCAAAGGGTGAGTTAAGTGGGGCTCTAACCGGTTTTTCCTGAATCGGGAAGAAGCTCAGCCCAGCGAGTAACATCAAAACAGCTTTAAAAACTGTGGGATCTCCCAGGTGGGAAGAACTAGCTAGGCGCCCCAACGGGATTTGTGAGGGGGGAAGGAGCTCCACCCAGGGAGGAACACCGGAGTGCCCTGTCTGTAAGACTCCTGGGGTGGCAAGCTGTTTATTCGCCCCGGCCAGGTCTTGGGGTAGGGAATAGAAGCGGAAATCTCAGCAGACAGCTTAAGGGACATTCTCCCAAAGAGAAGGAATCATTGGAGCAGCCTCTGCAGCAGACCTTTGCCTGCTAAACTGCCTGTGGAATTTATAGCTCCACATTTTGAATCTGATACCCAAAAATGGGAAAACAGAGGAACAAAACGCAGTCTCAAAACTCAACCCCACCCAGAACAAGTCTTGAATGTGAAGATACAGGGGAACCAGGAAGCCTAATAACTTCAAGTTATGAAATGATTGCATCCGAAATTAAACAACTCCAACAGGCCATGAAAGAGCTTAAAGCAGAAATAACCCACATACCCTCAATGATTTCTCAGACAAAAAACGAGCTGAAAACAATGATGGAAGAAATGTTCCATTTACATAGACAAGAAATAGACAAAAGTCTAGAAGAAAATAGGAAACAAATGGAAACGTTGCAAGAGCAATTTAGGAATGAATTACCAATAATGAAACAGGTCCAAAGAGAATGCCAGGATTTGAAAACTAACGCTGAAAGCATGCAAAACTGTTTAAATGAAACCGAAGATAGAATTTCAGAACTTGAAGACAGCGTGGCAGCTTACGAGCATGAAAGGAAGAATCTCATGATATCATCAAAGACACAAGAAAAGTCAATCCAACAGATGCAAGATGAGGCAAAACGTAACAATATTCGAATTATAGGAGTGTGTGAAACAGCAGGAGATCTCACAAACGATATAAAAGGAATATTTGATGAAATACTAGCAGAAAATTTTCCAAACAAGGTAAAAGATACTGAAGTTCAATTAAGCGAAGCATATAGAACCCCAATGATCCATAACCCAAAGAAAAACACAAACAGGCATATAATAGTCAAGATCCCAGATATCCAGCAAAAGAAAACAATATTAAAAGCTGCCAGAGAAATGAAACAGATCACCTATAAAGGAAAGCCCATCAGAATCACAGCAGATTTCTCAACGGAAACCATGAAATCAAGAAGAGCTTGGAGCGAGATACTACAGATTCTGAGACAAAACAACTTCCAACCCAGACTGATGTATCCTGCAAAATTATCCCTCAAATTCAATGGAGAAATAA
>PVLD010003513.1:0-141282 GCA_004027595.1 Dinomys branickii | reverse complement strand
CCAGGGCCTCACACATACTAAGCAAGCTCTCTGCTACCTCACTTTATCCCTTTATTTAACTTTGAGACAGGGCCTCGCTAAGTTGCCCAGGCTGGCATCAAACTTGTGATCCTCCTGACTTAGCCTCTGGAATAGCTGGGATTACAAACATGCAATCACTACTCCCAGCCCCAAGTCAATTTTAAACCCAGCTGTGACCCCACAGTTTGCTTTTTGCTGAAAGATTGGATGGCAACATAGGGGCCAAGTGAGGAGCTCCAAGCAGAGGAGGGGACAGAACTGTGCCAAAGCCAGGATGTGCATGTGGCATTACTGAGCAGGGGCTGAGGGTACAGTTCAGAGAAAGACCCAGGATTCAATCCCAGCAGTGCTTCCCCATCCCCTTAAAAGATCACCTAGTGGCAGGCAGGTGATTGGTGGTCAGGGGCCCAGACTGAGTTGCAATGTGATTAGCTGAAGCATAGCCTTGGGAGGCCCCAGGTTGGAAAGGCAGTAATGAAGCTCTCAAGCCAACCTGAGCAGGCTTTAACCCTTCTTCCTGTGCTTCTGAGCAGGTCACCTTGTGAAATGTCCTTGTCTCTGAGCTTCAGTGGTGTCAGTGGTCTCCGTGTGTATGCTGGGAGATTGCATCCACCTTGCACAACCGCTGGGAAGATGTAAATGGATAATACACAGCCCAGGGCCTGGAACTGTGGCTGGCATTTGGCATGTGTTAGCACGTGTCCTCCTCCTCCCCAAGGCGTGGAAGTCCAGAGTAGTTATAACAAACAGAGAAACAAACACATCGAAAGCCAGGGATTTTCCATAGGAACTAATGCACATGTTATGAGAGGGACCTTTGGTCTTAGGAACAAAGAGGGTGCTTGGTTATCATCACCATCATGCAGGAGAACCAGGACTGGAGACTTTATGGTCCATCCCAAAAAAAAAGCTTGAGGCTGCCCAAGGCCTCCTTCAGATAAGAGTCCTGGGATCTGGGTGTGAGACTAAGTGGCTCGGGTGCGGGGAAAAGAGGGACTCTGAGCTGCGGAGCAGGGCCGGCTGGCTCCAGGAAGGGGCTCGGCACAGGTAGGCCCTCACTTCACAGTCCTTGGACTCCTGGCTCTGGCAGCCTGCAGATTGCAGCTGCCTGACAAGAATGCTAAGTGAGGGGTGCAGCTCTACACCTGCAAGGCTCCTCACCTTCAGATGGTGCATTTGGGACCATGTGAACTTTGAGCTTTCTTCCAAAAAGGTATTGGGATCTTCAACATAATACATTAGTGCAGAGATAAAATTGCACAAAACTGAAGTTGATACCCTCTAAATAAATTCACCAGAGAGTTGAATTTAACCTGAGAGTTACCGGGTAACGTGTATAATAAAGACAGCTAGCTCAGAGAAGTGGAGTCAGCCTCTCCTTCCCTACTTTGGGCTTTGTGTTAGTCCATATTTTGCTGTTGTAACAGAATACCTGAGACTGGAAAACTTACAAAGGATAGATATTTGTTTCTCACAGTTCTAGATGCTGGGAAGTACAGAACCAAGGCATGGCTTCTGGTGAGGGCCGATTTCTGCGTCCAAGATGGCGTCCACTGGAGGGGGAAACACTCTGTCCTCATATTGCAGAAGGCAGAAGGGCAAAAAAGAGACAAACTCCTCTGTTAACCCATGTTATAACAATTAACCCCATTCATTTTACAGTGACTAATTAATCATTTTATAACGATTAACCCCATTCATGGGTAAAGCCCTCGTGACTCAACTGCAGCCCAAAGGCTACACCTCCTAACACTTTTATGGGTGATTAAATTCCCACAGGAGCCTGGGGGAAGCCCAGCAGGCACAAATGCCATACTGCTACCCCTCACGCTCATCTTCATCCCTCTCACCAAAGTCAGCACCCAGGAAAAACACTGATGTTACTCATCCGAATCTAGAGTGCTATGAGCCTTGGGTGGCCTTTCCCAGGGGAGCAAGGATGTGAACATCTCTGTAAGCAGCACCACCGGAAGGCCCCACTCAGCTGATGGGCAGTAACAGGAGTGCTGGCTGGTGACGCTGTGCTGCAGAGCTCTGTCTCAGAGAGCTGTTAGTGGTTTCCCAGAAGAGGAGCCCAGAAGACAAAAGAGCGCAAGGCGGTGATGGCACAGAGGCAGGAAGACAGAGGCAGGGATGGGGATGACACACGGGCCCCCACTGCCTAAAACAATCACTTTCTTATTTATCGTTTGCTGGAGAAGACTGCACATGCAGGGAAAGTAGACTCCGCATCTTGTACATTTCTGTGTACCCAGACTGAGCACAGAAGCAGCAAACGCAAACTAGGGAAAACCAGAATTAACGCTGGGCATTTAGGGTGTGTGCCCACCATTCTCTCATCTGGTCATATTAAGCCATCTGAAAAGCTCCCTTGCTAACAGGGTCATAGAAAGTAGAACTGGACAAACTTCGGTCACCAATTTGTCAAATGAAGAAATTGCTTAAATCCTGTGTTAGGAAACTTCCCGTTATCGTAATAAACACCAGAGACAATCAATTGATACAGACAGGTTTATTCTGGCTCCTGGTTTCAGAGTCTCAGTCCATGGTGGGATCGGCCTTGCTGCTTTGGGTCTGTATCGAGGTAGCACATCATGGCGGGGAATGTGCGGCAAAACCGTTTGCCTCACGAGTGGAACACAAAAGAGTGAGGAAGAAGAGGGGCTAGGGCCTGGATAGCCCTGTGAGAACCTACCTCCAATGGAGCCTTCCTCCTCGTCCTCGCCTCTTAAAATTTGCAACGCCAGCAAAACATAACAAAACAAAAATGAAAAACATGAACAGGTGTGCACAGAGAAATCCACACCAAGGCACACCACAGTCAAACTACTGACAGCCAAGAATAAGAGCGAATATTCGAAAAAGCAAGAGAAAAGTGAAAATGATGATAGAGAAAGCATGATACGGTTAGTACCAGGTCTGTCCTCGTAAACTCTGAAGGCTGGAATAAAGTCGAACAATATCATTAAAGTGCTGAAATAAAAACTGTCAGCCCAGAGTTTTATACCCAGCAAAATGATTCCTCAAGAGTTAAAGTGAAATAAAGTTCCTTTTAAAAAAGAAAAAAACAGAGAAACAGACAGACTTCATTACCAGTAGGCATTCTCTCCAAGGAATGCTACTGAAGTTTCTTCGGACTGATGGCAAATAGTACCAGAGGAAAAGGTGACTCTTTAAGAATGAAAAAAGAACGTTGGAAATGGTAAATAATTGGAAAATGAAACCAAACAAAACAAACACCCTTGTTTTTTTTTTTTTTTGCCTTTTCCTCCTAATTTATTTATAAGCTTACAAACAATTATAACACTGTCCTTTGGGGTTTAGTACATATACAGCGCTCTTTCCTCTAGCTCCAACATGCCATCCAGGCTGAGGAAGACCTAGCGACTTCAGGCCTCGAGAGCCAGGTTCAGGGCCACCAGAAGCACACAGGAGTTGGGGCCGTGCTGGGGTGTGCACGACAGGGTCCATTTCATCACACACACCTAGGCTACTTCAAGGCAGTCGCTGTGCGGTATTACCACTAACACAGAAACCAGAGCTGTTGCTCAACTGTCAGCTTTGGGAAATCGTGGAGGGAGATCTGTCAGTACACACAGGTTGGCATGGAGGGGCCGTGTCCTGGTGGCTTGAAGCTACGTGGAAGGGGGCTCACTAAACACTAACAAATGTTTCCCTCTGGCTTGAGTGGAGGTGTTTTGGAGGTCATAATTACATCCTCTCTGCGCATTGGGAACCAACCTAAGAGGTTCTAGGAGTCAAAGGTGTGAGGGACCTTCGTGCTTCTGCTGACTGCTTTCAGAAAATATATGGTAGAGGTAACACCAGCAGAGGCACCGGCCAGTGAAAGTTTATCATCAATCAAGTGAAAATGATACCTATTGATAACTGAAATACATGATGAGAGACCTGTTTGCTTTGTACTCTGAAATCTACAATGAATGGGAAAATGTCCTTGTAACTACTCCATGGAACTGGAAGGAGGAAGTTTCACTCACGATGGGCAAGGTCTTTGCAGGATTTTGATGTCACATTCTAAAAATATACAGGGTGATGGAACTGAGGTATTTCTTCAGGTCTTAATTCCTGTGCCTAAAGTGTTTTTACCTTATTCCTTTATCCTGGACCAACCCATTCCAGTTACAAGAATACAGTATATATTTAAAATCTTGAGATGGGGCCCAGTGATCTGAATTTTAAACACAGTGGAATTCTTCTTTGTATTAAAGTTAACTGGCTTCCAGAAAGCACTTGTCAGGGATTCATAGGTCCCTATACAAAGAAGTCTTTATGTTCAAAGAACTAATCATAAGATTACTAATTTTTCTTTAGATCTGGAATGTGTCTCATGAAGAAAACTAGAAAATCCTGAGGGTCAAAAACTAAAATCTAATTCCCTATGGTTTGTATTTCTTGCTGTTGCAAAACTATGACCCATCTTTTTTATGAATGAAATGCTCATAGATATCAGGGAAACTATATTTGTTATAATTTTCATAGTTCTTCCTAAGGTTTTTAGCTTTTCTCATGCAAAATATAACTTGCAGCCTAGAAAAAATAAAATAAAAATCTATATAGATACAATACATGGAGTAACTATAATATAAAGGACAAAGATGGGAATAAATGGATTTACATAAATATATAGATTTTACAGAAAATAATATACCATTACTACAAGGGGCAACCACTAAAGGAAAAAAAGCAAAGATGTGTAGCTAAAATCCCATGGAAAAAATCAAAGTGTCATCAAAAATTTTGAGATACAATAGTTTCCCCTTATCTGAAGTTTCATTTTGTAAAATTTCAGGTACCTGTAGTAAACAAAGGTCTGAAAATTTTGTTTTGTTTACTACAGGTACCTGAAATTTGAGAAATTTGAGAAGACAGTTTTAATTTTTGTTTTTTAAGATGGGATCTTGCTGTGTAGTTCAGGCTGGCCTTGAATTCCCTATGTAACACAGGCTGGGTTCAGTCTTACAGTGATCCTTCTGCCTCAGCCTCCCAAGTACAGTGATTACAGGTATGTGCCACCATTCCTGCCTAGTCTGAAAATATTCAAGGGGAAATTCCAGATGTAAACAGTTTGTAAGTTTCAAATTGCATTGCCTTCTGAGTAGTGGGACGAACTTTGCATCCTGCTCTGGCCCACCCTGAGCATTAATCATCTCTACGTACAGCACATCCATGCTGTCTTGGTACTGTAATGCTTGTGCTCAGATAACCCCGGTTTTACTCATTGGCCCCAAAGCACAACAACAGTGATGCTGACAATTTGCACATGATGAAAAGAGCCCTAAATTTCTTCCTTTAAGTGAAAAAGTGAAAGTTTTTGACTTAAGGCCATTTAAAAGAAGTATGCTGAGGTTGCTAAGCTCTACGATAAACACAAATCTTTCTCTGGAATGAATTACGAAGAAGGAAGAAGAGAGTTGTGCTACTTTTGCTGATGCACCTCAAACTGCAAAAGTTACAGTCACAGTGTGACACGTGCTGTGTTGGTTTGGGGGTTACTGTGCAAGGCGAAACAATGTAATACAAGACACATGTTTTATGAGATTATTTATAATAGTCACCCAAAGAATCATATACAAGACAGTGCAGGAAATCCATCCATACACTATAGACCAGGAATCTAGCTGAGGGCCTGGATCCAGTGATAATATCCTGCATGAGCCCAGCTGAATGCCTAGAACTCATAACAGTGCCTCCCATGAGTCCACCTGGAGGCCCAGAGCCCGGGACAACATCTCATGCAGGCCTGTTTCACGGATCTGCACTGGAAGATCCAAAGTGGTGGAATCTAGAAAGTCCGTGCCAGCGGGATGAGGGGTCTGTGCCAGGGGGCTGAGGGAACTACACTGGAGCCAGGAAGCGACGCTCAAAGTGAGGACCAGAGCTCCCCCAAAAGATACCACAGCCGTCCTCAGCAACAGTGAGGTCCTGAGCTCCTCTGCCAATCAGGAATGCTGAGTTCCCATCAGGAAGCCAACATAGCTGAGCTGTGCACCTTCTGTCCCTCTGCAGCCAGGAAGCGATGCTCAAAATGAGGACCAGAGCTCCCTCAAAGTGAACTGAAGCTGTTCTCAGTGCCAACAAGGTTTCCGAGCTCCTCAGAGGATGAAAACAGTCAAGTTCATCAGGAAAGCCGGCATGACGCGCTCCTCCAAAGGAACCAGCAGCTCCTTACAGCTTCTACCAGCTCCCAACAGCCTCTCTTTGCTCTCAACAGGCTCACTTCTCCTCCAGTTCTGCCTCTTATACTGCTGGCAACAGTTCCTAGGAGGACTTCCCACACCCAGCAGCACCACACTTACTCAGTTCGGCTGGCGTGCATAAGTTGACCACCAGTTGTCAATCCACCACACATGCTTAGCTGGAAGGAAAAGGCGCTAAGTTTTAGGATTCACTACTGTCTGAGGTTTCCAGGATGCATGGGAGGAGTCTTGGGACATAACCCCATGCATAAGAAGAGTAAACACCTACCATCAAAAAAGGGGAGAGATATAAGAACAGCAGAATAGGAACAGAAGATATAGGTAGAAAACCAAAAATAAAATCATACACCCAAACTCAACCATGGGACATAAGACTGATTTTGTCATCATGGACATAAACATGGTCTGTCTGACCCAGATTTATTCTTTAGAACATTTCTATTGACGAATTATTAGTTTTATGAGTTTTATTATATTAAACAATGACTACTTAACAGAAAAAGTCACGAAGATAAAGTATTGAGATTTTAATATTTATTGTTTATAAAAAAATCAAAATTTTCAACATCGACTGGCTTTTGATATACAAAGTCTAAGAAAGAACATTAGACATAAATTGCCATATGAACTACAATGAAAATACAGTAACACTCTACAAAAATATACTCTTCCATTACGACACCCAAGGCAGTGTGCACACATGACAACAGCATGTTCCACACACATATTGCTCACACTGACCGCACATGTCTTTTCCTTTGCTGGCCTTTTTGTAGGATATACTTGATGTCTCAGTAGTCTTTGTTGTTTTTATATTATACAATGTGTAGTTAACAGGAACATAAAACATCAATAAAATTAATTATTAAATTCTTAATTCATATTGTGCATTTAGAATAGACACCAATGTTTTCACACCAACCATGTACTTCCTTACAAAACCTAAAAGACAACCTCGAAAACAAATTCCTATATGAACAACAATAGAAATACCAATAGAACTCTATCACAAAAGTACACTTTGCTGTAACTGTCACATGCAAGGTAGTCTTCACACATGACTACGGCATGTTCCACGCACATGTCTTGCTTATACTGACAGCACTAGTGCTTTCCTTTCCTTTCCTGTGTGATGGACCTGTCACCTCTCTTCTCTTTCTGTTTTGTCAGAAGCTTCCTGTTATACTATATAACATACACTTAGCAGGGAAATTAGATGTCAAAAATAGAATATCAAATATGTAATGAGTGCTTAGAGTAGACATCAACATTTTCACAGTGGTGGTTTACTGGCTTACAAAACCTAAAAGATAACACCAAAAATAAAACTTAGCCAGGCATGGTGGCACATGTCTGTAATCCCAGCACTCAGGAGGCTGAGGCAGGAGGATTGCTGTGAGTTCGAGGCCAGCCTGCACTACACAGAGAGATGCTGTCTTAAAAAACAAACCAAAAAACCTATGTGAACTACAGTGTAAACTCAAACAGAAGTCTACCACAGAAATAAGCTTGGCTTCAACTGCCACACCCAGGGAAGCCTTCATATATGACAACTGCATGGTCCACACACAAGTGTCGCTTGCACTGATAGAACATGTGTCTGTTTTCCTGTACTTTGTTGTAGGGCACAGTTGACATCCGTTTTGTTTCCCTGCTGTCATAGTAGGTCTTTGTGGTGCTGTGCCTGCCTGTTCACCTGTCAGCTCACCAGTGCGCTCCACAATTGTTTTGTGTAGTTCCCTGGGCAGGAACATTTTGCTTTTCCTCTGCTATAAATGATCTTTTATGAGCTCCAGTCCCAATCCTCTAAGAAAATTTCTCTGTGATATTTTACACTTGTTATTATCTTTGTAAACTATCAAACTATGTATGCCACACATGTTTAGGATCAAATAGAACAACCACTGGCCAATGTTTTGTGCTACAAGTGACATCATAGTTTTTTGTTTTTGTTTCTTGTACTGGGAATTGAACACAGTTTGTTGCATTTGCCAAGCAGGTGCTGTGCCACTGAGCTATATCCCCAGCAACATCATAGTTTCTGTATAATTCATCACAGCATCAACTCCACCCCTGGTTTTGTTAATGGAAGTTTCCATCTCAGGCTTCCATTCTGTTGAGTTTTCCCTATCAGTATTTCCAGCATAGTGAAATGGTGACATCAGTAGTACCAGTTTGCTTTCTTTGCCATATACGAGAACAATGTTATATCTCTCTGAAATTCAAAGATTGTACTCTACCATTCTCTGTTTTCAGATGGCACCAATTTCATTTGGAATTTCTGCTTTGTTCCCGTGTACAGTTCCTGTGTACAGCTGGTCAACTCGTGGTCTGTTAGCAAATGTAACATCAATTGGAAACTGGTAAACCGGTTGTCAAATATCACACTCTGATTAATTTGTGAGATGGGAACAATAAGTTTGCTCACAACATCATTTGGTTTATTACTATAGGAATAAGGACCTGATGGCTGGGTTTCAGGATAAATTTCTAAATTGAAAGTATTATAAGTTTTCATATTTACAAGGGACTAAATTTTTATGCCATATTTTGACCCATTGTCTTTCTTTCATAAGGTTTTTACATCTGCAATCACCATTAGAAATCCATGCTAAGTATAGTACACCCACGAAGGCTTTCAGTTCAGCTAGTGAGGTGTCCTAATAAATACACTTTTGAATATGGCTATTGGTGCATACAGATCGGTTTACTTGCAGTTCAGCCTCTGTTTATTTCACAGCTTCTTGTAGCATTTCATCTGCTACAATTTCCAACATTGAATGGCAGTGCTGGCATTTATCCAATATGTTTCACCGCTGCCAAGACCTTCACTATATCTTTAGACCTAGTTCTAACATTGGATTGTTGTATTTGTTTGTGTGGCCATTTCATACCATTTCAACTAGTCAAATATGTCCTCACATTGCTGTTTTCTTCATCATCAGAACCAAGGAGGTCTGCATTTCCAGCATCTGTGTCATTGATTCTTGCTCCATTTCACTGTCCCGGGAACTTTGGCTCCCATGGTCAGTGTCAAAGTAATCATCATCCTATCATTTCCATCTTCATCCACCCACAGCACTCTTCTGTTATGAAAGCTTGTGTTTACTGTAGTGGATCATCTTTATCTTCCATGCATGAGTAATCTGATGATTCACTTTTGACATCCTCTAAAACCTGCAAATCTGATTTTGCATGTGCCATTGGGCTGAACTGGGCTACTTCTTCCAGAAAAATCAAAAGAAAATTTTTTAGAAAACAAATCCTGGAGTGGTGTGGGTCTATTGGACCCTTTGTGATGCTTTAGTAAGCATATGCAAAACCAGTTAGAGTGCAAGGTGAGTCCACATCTCATTTTTCCACTTTTGGGCATGTGCACACTCCTTGCCACCTATCATACCAAGTGCATAAACACATACATTGCTTCCTGTACCCCTCAAGGAAAGGTACTAAGACACACAGCTGGTACAAACAGCCCTTTTGTATTCTTCCACGTCTGACTCTATAGGCAGCCATTTCAAGCCTACTTTAAAAAAAAAAAAAAAAAAAAAAATATATATATATATATATAGTTTCTCCAGTGAGCATTGACTCATATATACACCATACATACACTAAACATGCCAGTGAAAATGCAGAGTTCATCAGAATGGAAGAGAAAGGGAAAACAATTGTTTTTCCTACTCTACTTTCACAATAAAGATCATGCTTTTGAGTTTGGGCCACTAAATTGTATGTGCATCCCACCCAGAACCAGTTCTCTGCTGAATTCTTGAGCGAATATCAGCCAGCATCCTATAATGTAATTCAATTCTGACATTATCTACTCGGATATGATATCAGATTCTATAGTTCGAGGGCTCAGCCCTACAAGGTGATCCCCACTTCAGACACCATTCACATGTAATTGGTTGTCACTGTGACAACGAAGGGAAAATTACATTGAAAACAACATTGGACGAACTTTTTGAAATGGAGCTGGAGGCCATGTAAAGGAAAGGAATCATGAAGGATTCTAGTTACTGTCTGGTAATGTGAATTTCGATCATCCATCCCTTAACCCGAGGCAACTAGAATGCACGCGATGAGTTGAACCTAGAGGCTCAAGATGCATATCATAGCATATAGTCAGATTCTTGTTTTATGAACACTTTCATTCTATTTGTACATTTTTTCAGATCTTTTCTATATTAGTACATGTTTGTAGTACACAGTGTTTACCCTCCTTGTGGGGAGTTGGTTTACATGTACATATCGCGTCCTTATTCCTTGTTCAACTCCTTTTCCCTTTCCTCCCTCCCCCCTCTAATGTAGATAGCATAATGGGGGCTCCAGGACCACTTTCTCTCACTCACCTGAATCAGGTAAACATCCCAGGGCCAACCACGTGAACTTTATCCTAAGCCCTACAACCTGGAGGGGGAGAAAAGAAAAACAAAGACCCTTGAGCCTACCTTAGTGATTTCCAAAGTCTCAAGCCAGTATGCATGTGTACCCGAGTCTAAGGATGACCTATAGTAACCTTCTTCACCTGGAGCTCATTGAAGGTGCGTGGGTACGGACTGCACTTCATACATACAATTATAACAGAATGAATTATGGGAAAAGGACACGTGCAATAGATACAGCTCACGTGACACAGCACCCTGTCAATCACATTGTCATTCAAGCTCTAGAAGACCCAGTAGGAAACACCCAAGACCTGGTGCAACGTTTTATATTCCTAAACCAAATACCTCAGTGCTTGTGCTATTTTCCTTTCCCCTGGCATGAGCCCACTGACTCTGAGCCTATTATTATGTCGTGCCATGTCCAGTTCTTTGTTTGTCACCACAAGAACCTAGAAACCCATCCAGGACACAGTCACCCACAGTAACACCTCTATCCATCTCTTGATCCTCTCCTGAGGTAGAAGAAATAAAAGATAGGCAGAAAGGAGACACAAACATCATAACTAAAAACTGTACTTTTAAGAAGACTACAACTTCCAGGACTCAGCCAAAGTCACCCAAGACAGCCCCGTGTCTAGAGTTACACTCCTTCCCTACCGCCCGGTCACTACAGAGCCGTAAGTTAAAATTTAACAAATTAAACAGCAGGCTGAGTGAATCCTGAGAATGTTTAAATCATCTGTTACCGCCACTTCCTCCAAAAACAAAACCCCAATCACAACCAGACCTGCCCGTGCCTGCAGAATGGGCTGGGACCCTTTTAAAGCAGGAGGGCGGGGGGCAATGCTTTTTCCTGGCTTTTCACCCATGAAGAAAAGGATAAATGTGCCCGGTTCTAAACTGAAATGTGTCTTATTTCTCCTGAGCTTTCTGCTTTTGAATGTGTCCTAAGTCTCTAATAAACCCTTCTCATGCCTCTTACTGACACATCCTGAGAATTCTTTTACTGTGACAAAAAAGGTGGGCTAAGACTGGCAGGTGGGTTATATTTCTTATTGCAGCTTCAGGAACCTCTCAGACCCAGCCCCGTGACACTGCCTTTGTTTTTGGTTTTGTGTTTTGTACTTGTTTGCAGTGTATAATGTTCACATTACTTGTGTGGAGTTGAGTACATGTACTGGTCACATAGCTTCTGTTCCTTCTCGATATTCAATAGCCAATACTTGCAATTCTTATGAAGTGATTTTTTTTATTTTTTGGCGGTACTGGGGATCGAACTCAGGACCCTGTGCTTGCTAGGCAAGCGCTTATTCCACTGAGCTATATCCCCAGCCCCAATACTTGCAATTCTTAATCATCCCCAAAACACATATACTTCTAACCAATCAGCTATAAATTGAGGTTGCCAGCGCTCCCTCCTCAGGTGTGGCTAATTTGCTAGGAGAGCTCTATATACATAGGATATGGATGAACGTCCAGATGGGTGAGATACTGCGAGGGTTAACTGATTGTCAAGTTGGGTGGGAATGCCCAGCTAAATTGAATCAGCGTGGTTCTGGGCATGGAAGACCCATTTTAAGGAGGATTGTTGTCAGAACAGTGTAAAAACAAGAACAGGAGTGAAAGAGTTCAGCTGACTTTCCTCGGAGGAGCTTTGCCTGTTCCCTTTGGAGGAGCTCTGATCTTCATTTTTGCCTTGGGCGTGGTCTCCTGACTTTCAGCACAGATTCTTCAGCTTCCTGCGCTGCCGGCCTCTTGCCCTGCTGGTGCAGATTCTTTGGCTTCTAGCGCTGACCCTTTGACCTTCTGGCGTAGACCCTTTGGCCTTCCACATTGGATTCTTTGACCTCCTGATGCAGACTTGTCTGGGACAATGCTGTGGGCTCCAGGCCTTCAGCTGACTCCCTCAGATCTCTAGCACATGGACAGGTCCTTTTCACTCTTCTACATTTGACCGTGTGGGCAGCCGTTGTAGGCCAGTCTTGTAAATTTCTGTGTCCCGCACTAAATTTGATTCAGAGCATGTGCAGTCTTTTGAGGAGCCTTGCCTAAGCCCTGTAAACTCTTGCAAGCACTGACTAACATGTAGGGTAAGGTATTGATTTAGTGATTAGTGGAGAACTTCCATGTCCTCTCCAGGTACAGCACCCTCAAGGAATCTCTACATGTTTGGTTACGTAGAAGTTCTCCACCCTTAGGAATTTGGGATTTCTATGGAAGCGCGACTGATTATATTATTGTCCACTGGTGATCAACCTGAGGGCTTGGAGTGGGAGAAATGGGGATGGTGTAGGGGCTCTAATGAGGCACGTGGTTTGTTCCTCAGACACTAATCCCCATCCTGAGGCTACCCAGGAGCTCCTAGCCTCAGCCAATTCATTAGCTTACAAAAAGACTCAAGAGTTTGAAGATCCCAAGGGTTTTTTTTTAAGAGCTGCCAGGAAACAGATTTAAAGACTAACTTCCTATTTCACAATATCATGGTGAGAAAATAGGACTCAGCCACAGGCTGTTTATAAGAAACTCCATTTAAATATACTTACAGAAATAGAAAAGCAAAAGCATGAAGAACTACATCAAGCCAACAATTAGCAGAGATGTACTGGGACTCTAGGTCTCAGAGGCTCCAGTTCATGGCTGATCAACCTCATTGCCTTGGGGTGGGACAGTGAGGCCGAACCTCTGGTGGAGAGCCTGTGTGGAGCAAAGATGCTCACCCCGTGGGAGCTGTAAAGCAGAGAGCTCAAGAGAGGAAAGGGCCGAGGAGAAGGAACCTCTTCAAGGGCACCCCAGTTACTTACTCCCTCCTACCAGGGCTCACCTCCTAAAGGTTCCACTTACCTCCCAGTAGCACCAGAGAACATTGATCTAGTCTTAATCACACAAGACTTTGGGGGATATTCCACATCCAAATACGCTGTAAGGAACACATCTCTCTTTTCTTTTGTCTCCTGGTTGAGCACTTTAATCAGCTTTGCACTCACCAAATGGAGTGAGCCCCTTGCATTCAGTTACAAAACCCAAGATTCAAATCCAGCCTGGCTCTGAAAACCAATGAAGCACCACATTGTGTTCATAATCCCTGGGTATTTTGAATTAAAATCTGAACTTATGTGGCAGGCAGAGGACTTCAGCAGGGTGGCTCCCGGCTATGTTCTCCTCCTGCCCCTCTTTGTGCTCCAACCAGACCGAGAAACTCTGTGATCAGCCCCTCCCATGCCCCTGCACCTGCTGCTGGCTCTCTCTGCATTGTGCATTCCTCCTCACTGCTGCCTCTCTTTATCCGCATGCCCTATGTGTATGGAGCATATATTGGGTGACATTAATTATCCCACTTTTTCATTGTCATTACTCTATAGAATGAACACTCTGATCTGTTAGTGGGAACAGGCTTGAAGAATTAAGCAAGTTTTCCACTAACTTAGGGGGTACAACAAAGCAGGTTTGTTGTGACTACACTTTTTGCCTTCTCAAAAAAAAAAAAAAATTAAGGTATGTTAGGGCTTAGAAAAGGATACACCAAAGATTGGCCCTTTGACTTGCTGAGAAGTCTTAGAAGCTGGCTCCCATTTAAAATCCACTAATCCTGTCTTATTTCTGTCTCCCAAGCTCAGGTACGGACTTTTTGGGAATTCCCTTAGTGAACCAAAGTAAACTTCTAAAAGAAAGACAATTGGCTCAAACCCCTTCCTTGGGAATCAAATAATCATGAAAGATTACCAAAGAGAAAAAAGAGACTAAGTCCTCATTCCTAGAACAAACACCAGGACAGATTTTTCGCTTATTTTTCTGAGGGCTGGTTCAAAAATTACCCAACTGACTTTGCCTACATAGTAAGACACCCTTCTTTCACTCATGTGTTCTTCTGCACAGCCCTTCCGTAGTTTGACCCGGGATACCCAGGGCCTGCTCTGCCTCTGCCTTTCTTCCTTTCCATAGTTCAGGAAGTTATTTAGTCTCATTCATCCGTTGGTTCCTTGGAGTAGCCCATTACTTCATGTAGGACTCTCCTGGTGTGATTTCCCTCCATGCATGTTTATGCATTTATATATCATTTTCTCCTATTAATCTGCCTGTTGTCAGTTCATGTCAGGGAAACTTTGGAAGACAAGGTGGAGACTTTCCTTTTGCCCCTAAAGGTATTATATGCAAAAAGTTTCACCTGTTTTAAGTGGGAAGCTTGATACATTGTGGTAATGGTATAGTCATCACCACTGTTAAAGTATATATTTCAAAAAGTTTCCTTGTGCTTCTTTTATAGTTGAAATCTTCTCCAGAACACTGATCTGATTATTGTCACTATAGTAAGTTCATAGCATATAGTGGGGTTATTTTGGTCTTTTGTGTTTGAGTTCTTTCACTTAGCTTACAGTCCATGAAAGTCATCTGTTAATATTTTGTTCCATTTTATTGATAAGTGATAGTCCACGTACGGATATAATTGTTCATCTATTTGCCAATCGGTGACCTTTTAAATTGCTTTCAGTATTTAGCTATTACGAAAAACTGTCACAAATATCCGTGTACTTTCTTTGTGTGGAACTGTGTTGTCACTTCTCCTGAGTAAATACTGAGGGATGGGTTTGTAAGGTCATATGGCAAGTCTGTGTTTAACTTTGCAAGACTGCTATTTTATTTTCCAAAGGGGCAGTACCACTAGATATTCTTATCAGAGGTTTACTTCTTCTTTCCTAACATGTATTTTTCCTTTCTTTTTCTTGTCTAATTTCACTGGTTAGCTACAATGTTAAGTGTGATGAGAGAAGATAACCTGGCCTTTGTGCTTAATGTCAGATAAAACGGACTGGCAAGGGTTAAGGGTATAACTCAGTGGTGAAATACGTGCTGAGACTGAGTTCAGTACAAAAAAATCAATAGCTGTAAGTTTGTAAAATGTAAACTCTTAAGTTGATGCAGATTCTTACTTTTCAAAAGCTGTTTAAAGTTAACTTCAGTCTTTCCATTGTAATACTCATGCTTTAGTCATACATGCTTTGATCTCTTGGAAAAAAGTTGTTCACTCCTGACCAGAAGCTGCCAAACTCCAAGTGATCACGCAGATGGAATCAACAGCAAATTTTACCAGGATCCACTAGATCGACCTTCGAAAGGGAGTTTATAACTGCTAAACCCCAACATGACTTCTATCTTAGGCCCATTAGATTAACTCTCTGGAGAAGGCCTTTGACTGTGGTCTCCCCTTTACCAACCCTTCTCAGCTCAAAGAAGCTAGACTGCAACTTCGCCCGTTCTCCCCTAACCACATTAGGGAGAGTTCTTTAGGGGGGGAAATATTATAGGCAGCTAAGTTAGATAGAAATTAATATACAGTCAGAGAGGGACTTGGCTCTCAAGGAAGTCAGCACAAAAATAAAGATATCAGAATTGTGGCTGGGGGTGCATCTGAAGAGGGCCAGGCCTCAAGATGAAGTCAAAATGGCCAGCCAAGGCATGGTGGCACCTTCCCGAAACCCAGCACTCAGCAGACTGAGGCAGGAGGATTGCTATGAATTTGAGGCCAGCGTGGGATACACAGAGAGTTCAAGGCTAGCCTGCGCTAAAAAAGAAGAACCTAGGCTCAAAAAAAAAACAAGGAAAATAAAAGTTTCAATGGCCAAACTTGCATACTTCCCTAAGGAATAAGCAGGACTTGAAACTATGCAGAGTACACTGTAATTAGTCCAGATATGCATCTGACACCAGGGTGGGTGCTATAGCCCTGGGGCCCAGTCCTTTCCAAACTGTTCCTATTTTTGAAATCATAGATAAGTCAAAGTTAATGATGTCAGCTATGTATCCTTGCTATAAGCCCCACTTCTCTAGTAGATCAACACTGGCTCAGCAGCTATATTATAGGCTGATTATAGTCTGACCTACATTATACCCCATTGTGACTTTGCTGTATAAATTACCCCTGACAAAGGGCCTCGTTGGGATCTCACTCAAAATCCCTATCTTTCAGGAGCTATCTCTCAATAAACTTCTCCTACTCTTAAAAAAAATAAATAAAAGAAACTACAAGTCTGCCCTATTTAGAAATAAGAAAATAATAGAATGCCAGCATCTTGTGGTCGATGGTGGCCACCCAGTGGATGACCGCAAACACATGACATTCAAATGCTCTATGGCTCCCTCTGAGGGAAAATGGGTTCATTGCATATTAATGTCCAATAAGTAATGCTATATGTCTATCACATTATATACTTTTTTGGCTAAGTAAACCAATATATTTATTTTTTCTATATGTACTGATTGCTTTGTAAATCAGTTTTACTTAGCAAAAAGTTTCTTTACCTGTTTTCTTTTTTTTTTTTTTTTTGAGACAGGGTCTCCCTATGCAGTTCCAGCTGACCTTGAGCTCACTTTGCAGCTCAGGCTGGTCTCAAACTCACAATGATTCTCCTGCCCCAGCCTCCCAAATGATAAAAAAGTTTCTTAAGGTTAGTTTTCAAAAATAAGTTATTGAATAATAAGTTATAATTTATATAATATATCCACAAGAAATATGCTCTAGTGGATAGGCAGGCATTATCCCAATTAGCTACTAATACATATGGATTGTGGCAGAAACTATGATTGTCACATGTAGAGAACAATAGGAAATAGATTTATTTCTTATTTCTAAATTCAATTACTCACTTATTTTTGTGCTGGGTTTTGAATTCAGGGCTGTGCCCATGCTATGCATAAATTTCTACCACTGAGCTACACCTCTGTCCTGAAATGGGTTCATTCTGACTGCAGATATCTCAGCAGGCAAATATAGCATTCAAAATAAGGATTGCTTTTGCACTGACAGCTATTGATTTTGCAAACAGTGGGAGAAATACAGAGGTGGGAGAAGTCAAGCCACGCACCAGCGTTTGTTTGCTAAGGCTGCAGGGACAGGGCAGCAGAGACTGGAGGCTTGAACAATGCACCTGTCTTGTGTCAAGGTTCTGGAGGCCTGAGTTTGAGGTCAGGGTGTTAAAAGGGTTGGTCCTTCCCAGGCGCTGTGAGGGGAAGCCGTGTCAGGCCTCTCCCCTAGATGTCCATGGTTTCTGGCACTCTGTGGTGTGACTGGGCTTGTAGAAACATCACCCTGAACTCGGCCTTCATCTTCACAGTGTGGTTTTCCTTTGTCACTTGTTCCTCTCATTGTCTCCAGATGTCCTCTCTTTAAAAGTAGTACAGGTAGCTCAACGGGAGCCGGGAGGACTTTGCCCCTCCATCCGCCTGAATTTGGACCACACCCCACATCCAATCCTGCATCCTTCTGTCCTAAGAGCAGCAGAGGTAAAAATAACAAAGACCATGTCTTTCTTTTTATCCATTCCTCAGTTGATGGGCATTTGGGTTGTTTCCAAGATTTAGCTATTACAAATTGCGCTACTATCAACATAAGTGAAGAAAGATAAACTCGAGGCTTTTATAGGTAAATGTATGCAACTGGAGACCGTACTCATAAGTGAAATAAATGAGACTCACTTATGTAAACATTTCATTGTTTCCCTACTGTAAGAACCTGAAAGAGTAAATAAAATCTGAAAGGTATAATAGATATTCTGAAAGGGAAAGAAACTGCTTAAAAGGAAAGAACAATTGAGATGAGGGAAAAGAGTGAAAGAAGGAAAAAATATGTGTATATATATATATATATATATATATATAATATATATCACACATACACAAGATAGCTAAGATAATTATACTAATTTCTATTGGTTTATTGAAAGGAACAGTTAATCTTTAATTGTTTGATCAATCTCCCATGCCTATATCTGGTTATCTGAGAAGCCACTTTGAGGATAGCAACATGTAATATAACAACCATTGTTAATTTCCTATTACCTTGATTTGAAATTCTGTATCATTTTAATTTTGTTTTGTTTATGTCTTTGTTTTTGTTATTTTGTTTTTATTTTCTCTCTTTAAAATAAAAAACAAATAACAAAGACCCTGGAAATTTCCAAAGCCCCAGGCCTGGGCGCACACCTGTTAGATCCCATGGCCTGACTTTCCGTAACCTTTCCCACTCGAACCCCATTAAATTAAAGGCTCATCCATAGGGATTGCTTAGCATGCACATGATTAAAACAGAGAGGATTCGGGGACAGTCATGTGTACTAGGTGCTCCTGAGATGACTCAGCACCCTGTCAATCATTTCTGTCAATCATATGCCGAGAGATCCAATGAGAGCCAGCGGAGCGGGGTGTGCATCTTATAAAAGCAGAAAGCCTGATTTCTCTTCTTTCTTCCCCTGCCGTCTGGGCACCACTTTTCCCAATTGTGCCGCCTTTTTCTTTCTGCGCACAAACCCAAGCTCCCCTTCCCTGTGAACGTCAATAGGTGTAGCTGCATTTTCTATTATCATTGGATATACACTTGAGATTCTGCCTTTGCCATGCATAAGAACCTGGAATCTGTCTCTCAGATGCATCACACACAGCATCTAAAGGACACCAGTTATACTGGATGCGCTGTCCACTCTACCAACCTTGTCTTAACAATCCCGCCTGCAACAAACTCACTTCCAAATGAAATCATTTTCTGAAGCAGTCGGGTTTCATCATATGAACTTGGAGGCAGCCACAACTTAACACTAACACTATGTGTGGGACAAATAGTGTGGCCAATATGTGGGGTTTGTAAGGTGGACAGTAGAGGAAAGGGATGCCAGAGAGAACTGGATGAGCTTTTCAGTAAAATAATGATGAATAATAATGGAAGACATGGGGTGAGGAGTTGTCTTCACCTATATACTATTCTCAGCACCGCATTTGTGTGAGAGTGGCTGGTTCCCTTCTCTTCCTGCCCCTTCCTTCCTCCTTCGCTTTCTGTTTCTCCTTTAGGTGCTAAGGACTGAGCCTGGGCCTTTTACATCTGAGCGCGTGCTCTATCACTGAGCTATACACCAGCTCCAACCTACGCTATTTTTATCATTTTTATAGGTGTGGAAATTAAGGCACGGAGAGACTAGTTTGCCATACTTTGAATTTTTCCCTAAATTTCTCCAAAAAGAATTTATATTTTTTTTTAAAGAGAAAGGAAGAGGGAGATGTTACAGTCACCTTTTCTGTTCAGGGAAGCCATCTCAATGTGACTCCTCATTAATGAGTTTCATTTATTTGGGTGGGGAGGGTCTTGGAAGTCAACTGGTTAGGGAGCATTGAGACAGAATTGAGTCATAGCGACCGGCCCCCAGGGAGCGTCTCGCTGAGGTGGAGCCCGGTGGTCTGGGGGCAGCCGCGTGGCCTCCACCAGGCCTCTGGATGCACTGTATCCAGGCGGAGCCTGGCGGTTTGCTGGGTAACCCCGCCTACTCAACCAGACCCCTGACGACCTTGAGGGCTTGTCAATGGGAGCTTGCTCATGTGGTTCCCTGCCTATCTACCATCTTTGAGGATTGTCTTCCACAGGCTCAGGATGTTTACAAAGTAAGCACCCCAGCTTCCCCCTGAGTCACTCAGCTAAACCTCTAGATTCCCCAAGGTGACACAATGTATCAACCATAACAAGGATAGGTGCTTTTCCACTTGCTGCCATAGCAATTTGTGTACACTCGTGTTTGTTAGAGTATAATTTGAAGCAGCCATGTTTCTTCCCAATGTGCAAGCCGGAGGGAGTAAATAAACCCAAAGTACAGTTATTATCAGAGGGAAGATGACTGGTTGGGTGGTAGAACAATGGAGATGAGGGTGGAGAAAATTGATTTATCTAATGAGCCATCATCTGTATAAGTGAGTAACAAATGTGAAGATAACATTATGTAATACAACATCCAATGCTAATTCCCTACTATCTTCTCTATAATTTGGTATTTCCTGTATTGTTTTTGTGTTAACTAATGTGAAGATAACATTATGTAATACAGCAACCAGAGCTAATTCCCTACTATCTTCTCTATAATTTTGTATTTCCCATATTGTTTTTGTGTTATTTCGGTTTATATGTCTCCATTCTTTTGTCTTTAAAATAAAAAAATTAAAATTAAAAAAAAAGAATTGAATCATAGCTATGGTATGTTCTCCAACCAGAAAATAATTTTTTTCTTAAGACATGAAGGAAATGTTTGAATAAAGTAAATGTCCTCTAGTCATCTTTGATTCGTGGGTTTTTGAAGGGCTCACATGTAGTTTGCTTTGTCACAGAGCTTGTACACTGAATTCTCCACACCTGAATGAGGTCTTGTATGACCATCTTTCCCCAGACTATGCAGGCACCACTTTACTGAACACCTTCTAACAGCTAATAGAACATTCACCAGTGATTCCAAAGCTGGGAAACCGGTTCAGTGTGCCACGGTGCAAGAGACAGAGGAAGAGAATCAGGGCAGTCTATTCTTTTCCTGGTTATTAATACAAGAGCACTGCCTTGGGTCTTTCTGAGTTGCTTCTCGAAACCTAAAAGTGCCATCAGGCCCGAGGACAGAGAAAATCCAGAGAAGGATTTAAATTTTTTTTTTAAGTTTTTGTTTCTATTTTCCTACACCCAAGGACATTACCTAGAGATGTTAATGATAGTAACACTTTATAATCTTTTGTTGTTGCTGCTATTGCAGTGCTAGGGATGGCACCCAGGGCCTTGCACATGCTAGGCAACTGCTCTATCCCTGAGCTACAGCCCCAGCCCTTGCAACTTTTTAAATAGAGACTGACTTATTTTTTAAATCTGGGATCAGGGTCCCCATAGTCTCTGGGACCACAGCCTCGATTTTCAATCTCAGTCACCTTTGGGAGAGCCAAGGGCGTAGTTACTACAAATGGGTAGATGGCAAATGTTTTAGCAAGGATAATTAAAGGGTTATCCTTCTCCTTCTCACATGTAATCCAACACACACTTGTAATCCCAGTACTCAAGAGGCTGAGACAGGAGGACTGTAAACTCAAGGCTAATTCAGACTGTATACTGAAGCCTTATCTTAAGAAACTCTAACACACAATGAACAAGTCATTGTGTCCTCAGTGCATTCTAATCAAAGAATGTCCTTCTCCACATTTCCCCCTTTTTATTTTGCTGCAATCCTTTGAAGCATCAGCGAGAAGGTTGTCAATTGTCTTCCCATTTCTCAGCGTTTACTGGATGAACTTTGCCAGATGAAGAGGTTACATTTTGAGGTTTCACTTTTCTGCTGGATATCCAAGACCAAGTTAAAATGAGACTTGTATAAATAAAAATTTAACCTTTCACTATCTAATAAATGGTCAGTTAAGTCTCCTCAAGAAACAACTTGGAACCAAGTGCAGTATCTCTTGATCTTCAGTCAGTGTCAGCCACCTGGATGAGTCAAGGCCATTGCTTGCCTTCTGTGAAAGCTTGAGAGATTTTTTCTCTGCTGGTGACTCTTCTTAGGCACACTACCTATCGTAGAATCAGTTTCCTCTGTGGTCCCATAATCTTCTTCATCAGAAAATCACGGACTCAACCGAGGTATAGGATATCACAGCAGAGGTTCTCGTACGTCCTGAGTCTTTACTGACCTCAGAGGGCGTAGCCAAAATATTGGCTGTCCTCTAGCATACAGACTGACTTGACTCTCAGTTCCTGAATGTAGACCAGACTATTAAACAATGCAGTTTTAGTGATCATAGACTACTGGAAGCATGCAACAGAAGCAAACTTAGAGGTCGGCTAGTCTGTCCTGCTTCTTGTGTATCAGGAGAGACAGGAGTTAAATAAACAACTATGACTTGCTGAGACCACCAAGGTCTTTCTTCTGCATCAGATTCTATACTTTTCTTGATGTGTTTGAATGTACTTTGGTTTGTATCCTGGCCTAGGAAGGCAAGTTTAAGTTTTTAGAGAATGTATAGGGTGAATTTCTTTACACTTAATTAGTTTATTTATTTATGGATATGGTTTTGCTATTTTGCCCCAACTCCTGGGCTCAAGCAATCCTCCTACCTCAGTTTCCCTGTTCAAGAACTGTCAGTCCTAGAGGAAGCCTTGAACTGAGCCAAAGAAATGTTGGGGAGCAGCAGAACCTCAAAAGTCATTGCTGGGACCCACATATCAGTTTGGAGCTCAGTGTTTTGATAGCTGCCAGGACAAAAGACAGTTCCATTAATCCTCCTCCAAAAAAAGGTCTGTAGGAGCCAATTGTCCCACAGTTATTTACTGAACACTTTATGCTTCATTTTCCTATGATTACATCACAAAAATTAGAGAGATTTTCAATACTATTAAATCTCTTAATCTTATGATTGGTGGTTGCTGTTTATAATTTGCTGTGTGATGATTGACCCAAGACCTTTCCAGTGCTAAGCAAGTGTTCACTGAGTTACATGCCCCAGCCCCTAATTCTACTACTGTACACTATTTTAAGCACTGTAGTTTTATAAGACATGGTCCTCTCATTACATACAAGGATATATGGATACATAGAAAATATGATCCAAAAATACAGTTAATGTTTAAATTTTTTAAATTTTATTACAGTAAAAGATACATTGCAGTCAACCTCCCTCAGAATATGCTTCCTTCACTTTGAGCACATTTATTCTATTGTTTTTGACAATTTCTGAAGCAGTTCTGGAAGTCGCCTTTGTAAGTGTCTTTACTTGTGTTGTTGTGGCCATCTCAATGGTCTGAATCACTGCGAGACATTTAGCATCTAGCTTTCGTTGTCACTTTGTACTTAGGGAAGGGCCATAAGTCACAGGATGCCAGATCCCGTGAGTAAGGTGGAGGAGGACACACTGTAATGGCTGTACAAGCCTGCCTGCCCACCGATGACACTCGGCAGCTGCGTTCACTGTATTTGGCCACTGCTTTAAAGGCGCTGGGGGCTTCCAGAGCTACCTCAGAAAGTGGCAAAAACAAAGATAAGTGTGTTTGAAGCAAGGAGGGGGATTCGTGGCAATGTGTCATTCACTGTAATACATTTTAAAAATTTGTTGTATATTTTGATTGCAGTTTATAATTTATTTCCCTGAGACAACTTAGTACATTTTTATCTTCATGTATCCATGTATCCATGTGTACCAGAACCTGCAAAGTGTCATTAAAATTTTTTTTGTTGTTCTGGTTTGATGATGGCCAGTGGATCTTTTTGCTAGACCTTTCCATAGATAGTAAGTTAAGCACAATCCAGGCTCACCCAACCTTTAAAGTTCTAAACCCGTAGGTCAGCATGAACATTACCCATCTCTCCTAGAAATCAACATGGCAACTACTCCTGCTCCTCTTGGTTGTAAATTAAGACTTGTTCAGTGTAAGCGCTTGGTTGCACTTTGCCTCCGTTATCTGCCGTGCCAATTCTACTGGTCTACTTTGGCACATAAACCACTTAAAATTTGTTCCTATTTAATTGGACAGTCAGTGTTGCTGGCTGTCTAACAGCAATTTTAGTTTCTTCTTCATGACTTCTCCTTTCATGAATTTTTGGGCTCAACAAGTCCTTTCCGTATTGTCACAGGCAGCCCCATTCCTGGTCCTCCTCACCCTGAAAGTCGCTTTGCATGACCAGCTTTTACCTGAAGTTACAGTGGAGTTGGCCAGATAGAATACAAAATGGCATGCAATATTTGGGATACACTTACACTAAAAATTATTTGTTGTGTACCTGGCAAAGTGAATTTGAACTAAACTTTGGCCTGGTAATTTTATTTGCTATATTGTACCCCAAAATAAAACTGCACGGGGCCCATGTGCAACTCACAGTCTGGGTCTCCCTTCTGCTGGTAAGACCATTAAGGGACAGCTGGTGACTAGGTGGTACAGCGCTTGGCTCAAATGCATGAGGCCCTGAGTTTGCTCCCCAGTGCTACAGAAGAGAAGGAGGAAGAAGATTGGAGAAGCCAGGCAAGGTGATGCACACACGTAATCCCAGCACTCGGGAGGCTGAGGCAGGAGGATAGCTGCGAGTTTGATTCCAGCCTAGACTATATGGTGAGTTTAAGGCCAGCCTGAGCTATATAGTGAGACCCTGTCTCAAAAAACAAAACAAAACAGAAAAGTTTAAAAAAATTGGACAAGGGGTGCAATAACAAGATAAATCTGAACAGATTATACATTAATATTTATAATAAAATTATTTATGTCTATTAATAATCAATATCAAGGTTGTAAAGTAGAGAAAAGCTTTATTTGGGGTCTTAGGAGTTGCAGTTTAAGAGATGGAGGTCTGAGTAAAACCCAAAGGGTGTGGTTCTAAAGGAAGGAACCGAGGGCAGGGGTTTTAAAAGTAAGAACTGTGGTGGCTGATGCAGGTCAGTGGTCAGGGCTGAGGTCACAGATAACCATCAACCTGTGGTTAGGTCGGTGGGGGGAGACGTGGATGTTCCACCCTGCTGTCTCCAAGCCAGTGTAAGTGCAGCCTGTCGGGAGACTTTTACGTTCCATTTTACCCTGATTAAAGTAACTTCATCCGGTTGGTCATGGTGGCGCACACCTGTAATCCCAGCACTTGGGAGGCTGAGGCAGGAGGATCGTTGTGAGTTTGAGACCAGCCTGGGGTACAGAGTGAGCTCAAGGCCAGCCTGAACTGCATAGCGAGACCCTGTCTCAAAAAGACGAGAAAAAAAAAAAAGTAATTTCTTCTTAAGTAGAATTTTCCATGAATTTATAATGGAAAAGTTATTTAATTTTCTTCTGACTAAAAGAGCAACACAGGAAAAACAAACAAAACAAACAAACCCTTCCAAGCGCCCCCTCCCCCAGCAAACTCAGGCTTCAGCCAGGTGTGGGGGTGTTTGCCTATAAGCCCAAGGACTCTGGGAGGCTGAAGCAGGAGGACGGCAAGTTTGAGCCCTGCCTGGGCAGCTTGGGGAGATCCTGTCTCAAAATAAAGTATATATAAAGGTCTGGGAATGTAGCTCAGGACAAAGGCCCTGGATTCAATCTCTAGTACTGAGAACGAAACAAAAATAAAACAAAAGCCACCAGGGCTCCCCTTCGGCCTTCCCAGCCCAGGGCTGATGTGAACTTCCTCTGTGCGCACGTGGGTTCCTGCGGACCACTGAGGCTCTGCGGCTGCCATATGCACATAACTGCAATATTGGGGTCAAAGTGACTCATCCCTTAGGGCCTCAGAGCTTATGGATCAAGGCTGAGCTTGACGCAGGTCTTTTGTACTCATACTCTACAGAGACACCCAGCTTGAGAAACCTTGTTGTTTTGATCAGTTGCTCCAGAAACCCACAGGCTGAATTCCTTGGTGGCAAAGACATCTCATGAAAATATCTACAATGACTCTTCTTGTTTCTTCTTCTTCTTCTTCTTCTTCTTCTTCTTCTTCTTCTTCTTCTTCTTCTTCTTCTTCTTCTTCTTCTTCTTCTTCTTCTCCTTCTCCTTCTCCTTCTCCTTCTCCTTCTCCTTCTCCTTCTCCTTCTCCTTCTCCTCCTCCTCCTCCTCCTCCTCCTCCTCCTCTTCCTCTTCCTCCTCCTCTTCCTCTTCCTCTTCCTTTTCTTCTTCTTCTTCTTCTACAATGATCATTCTGTACTGCATGTGCTTTCTAATAAATGCCCCCTGTGGGAAGATATTGCCCCTCCCCACCAAGCCCTGTGTGTGTGTGGTGAGGAGATTAAACCCAGCGCCAGGCTCTGCACAGAGCCACACCCTCAGCCTCACACCCTAAACTCTTAAGAAGTGAATCACCAAGAGCTAGGGGGAGGGCAGAGGAAGGGATGTCAAGAGAATTAACATGTGCTGGGTTCCTATACCAGCTTCCCACAAGGAATATGATCCTCATGTACTGTAAACACACACAAATAAAAATGAAAACAAAACAAAACAAAAAAAGAAACGAATTAGAATGGTTGAAGTGTGGCTTCATTCACTTTTTACCCACTTCCAGAACCACTGAATGGCATCTACATGTCTTCCAGAATGGCACCTAATTTATTAAGTGATTAGCCTGTCTGCAAAGATGTAACATTAAATGGAATGTCATGTCCCATTATTTTTCCAAACCCCTGGTGAGTGGAGTTTTCCAATGAGCCCTTTCAGGTAATTCTAATAAAAGTGATCAATCTTGCATATCCTGAACTTCCAGACCCTGAGTTTAAACAGGTTTGAAGAAATAGTCTGAATTGGTTCTTACATCTGTCTCTGCAAACGTGACTGGGGGAAGATGCTCGGATTTCCACTGCCTGCCCTTCGGAGCCATCACAAGGTTGGCATTTAGGATCCTAGAGTTAATCATGTCATGAAAAGTACAATGTAAATACAAGTGAGATTAACACAAAAGACAGAACATGCGCCCAAGCAGATAGCAGCTAGCATCATTTGATCAGGGAACACAGTCTTCCCTTGTTACATCATGGTTCGCTTATTGCAGCTTCACTGTATTGTGCTTTTTAAAAGAAAAAAATCTAATTCTGTATCATGGAGTTTTTGCTATATCATGGGATTTTGTGGTATAGGTATTTATATAATATTTATGAATTTAATTATTTTGCCTAAAAATGTTAAAACAATGTCAAAATATAAAAAAAGTTAACTCAATGTTGAAAGAATATTAAATCAAAATAAAATACTGTACAGTATATATTTCATCCGTGGAGGAATACCATACTACACAGCGGAAGCACAGTACCCCATGACCTCCAACTGGAGCCTGGCAGAGCCAGCTTCCCTCTCCAGGAGACCTGCACTGGGCGGGTGCTGCTCACAGGTGAGGAGGGTGCGCAGCCCCGCCCCTGCTTCTCCCTTGCTACAAGCCGGCCCCGCAGGGTGAGCAGCGCAGCTGGGCGCTGGGTTCAGCCGCAGCTGTGGCTCCACTAGGTCCTGCGTGCCCTGCTCTGCCCTCCTGCCCTCCACCCCCCACCTACCCCATCCTCCCCTCCTGCCCTTGGAGCTGAGCTGCCTGTTTACGGGGCATCCCTAGATGCCACCCCAGCTGGAAGCCAAGGCTTTGGGAAGAAGGGTCTCCCTGGCAAGGCACACAGGCATGTGGGAAGGGTTTGCATGAGTGTGGGAACGGTTTATAAGGCCTTAATATATATATAAATAATAAGATAAATATAACACTGCTACTTCGCAGGTTTTCATCTATAGTGGGCACCTCTGGAATGTAACTCCTGAGATAGGTGAGGGACCACTGTAAATCAAGTTTGGGCCTGGGCTTCTAACCAGATCATGTGCTGTGACCTGGGGTCCTTGCTTTGGGGCAACAAAGACTGCAGCTGACAAAAAGCACGCAGCAAGCTGGAGGGAATGACTAAGGGTGTGTTTAATGGAAAAAATAAAAGAGAAAGCTCCCCACTTGGAGAGGGGTTCTGTGAGGTGGACACCATAGACGTTTAAATCCACCGGCTTTAAGTACACTTTTTGGTATGGGTGAACAAGGCAGAATGGCGAGGATGCTCCTGGTCGCAGGTGGGCATTCGGTGTCCAGAAAGCAGGCTGCTGCATTTGCGTTTCCCTTCCTCCAGGGCTTCCCTCACCGGTTTAGGGATCTGTTCTTTGTCCCTTGCATTCCATTAAGCCTATTTTTTTTTTTTTTTTTTTGCGGTACTGGGGATCGAACTCAGGACCCCGAGCTTGCTAGGCAAGCGCTTATTCCACTGAGCTATATCCCCAGCCCCTCAAACGAAAGAAGGAAACATCCGTTCCTTTTTTTTTTTTTTTCCGGGACCGGGGATCGAACTCAGGGCCTTAAGTGCTTAGCGGCAAGCACTTACCCCACTGAGCTGTACCTCCAGCCCCCATTAAGCCTAGATAGTCACTTTGCTTAAGTTAGTTATTTGGGCCCTTTGTTTGTCAACACCTAAGCTCTGACTTTTAGTTTATTTCAGGTTAACTATTCAGGAGCTGTGTCCTATCTGCCTAACTTCCTCTGTCTTCTGGCTTGAGGGTGTAGTAGCTCAGTGGTAGAATGTGTGCTTAGCATGTGTGAGACCTTGGGTTCAATGACTAGTGTGCATGCGCGCGCGCGGGCACACACACACGCGCACACACACACACACGCACACACACACACACACGCACACACACACGCACGCACACACACACACGCACACACGCACGCACGCACGCACGCGCACGCACGCAACACACACGCACACACGCGCGCGCACACACACACACGCGCGCGCACACACACAGGACAAATCATTTTAGCTGTGAAGCATTCTCTGGGGAGTGCTGCAGACTGTGCAGTCAGTAGTTGGGCTTCTCCAGAAATGGCTCCTCACTGAGAAGACGCTCCTGTGCGAGGTCGCACCCTCTTCCTGAGGCTCCCTCTATCCAGTGACTGCTTACTGGAGGGGTACAAAGGCTCCAGCCTGTTTCCTCAAAGTGACAACTGTGAAGAACCATCTGTGTCGGAATGCCCTTGGACGCAGCCGAAGCTTTGGTGGTGCCACCACACCTGCCAACTTGTAATCATTTGCTGTCTTTTCTGCAAGGATGTTACTCTCAAGAGCGTGCTAAAAGCTTCCTGTGTGCCACTGATCTCAGAGTCTGCTTTCCTGGGAATCAACCTATGACCACTGACCTCAGGGACAGTCCCAGAAAACAAATGCTAAGATGAGATTCTGCTGCTGAGTGACTTGCTGGTTGCCTGACAGTGAGAGCTCATAGCTGCTGGGGTACAATTTAGCCTTGGTAAAAGATGCCAGTGCAATGGTTAACACTTGTGCCAGGAATGAAACTGGACTATATTTCAGTGGAGGAAAACACAGTAGAAAGTGAAATGCATTGGGCACTGGAGAAATATCGGGGGCAGTAGGAGCAACTGATGCTTTGAAAAGTGAAAGGCTGACAGTGGATTGCACAAATTGCAAGCTAGGTACAAAAGCCAGAGGCATCTTGGCAGTGTTTAAAGGAATCTCCTTTATTAGCCAAGAGAAGAAAAAGCTGAAGGTCAAATTCAAGATTTAATAGAATACATAATTCAGGAAAGGTTTTGACTTTTTTTTTTGGACTCATTTTGTAGCCCAGGCTGGCCTCAAACTCACAAAGATCTCTTGCCTCAGCCTCCCAAGTGCTGGGATTACAGGCATGTGCCACCAAGTCCAGCCTGGGAAAACTTCTAACTCTTGACCTGGGAAGGTCAGCTCTGTCCAAAGCAGAGTTCTGATTAGCAAAGAGTGGAATCTGGAGATATGAAATTGGGACATTTGGATTGACACATTTGATGATCCTGAATCCCCAGAATCTTCGGAGCCTGAAGAAGTGGCTTCATCCTCCATAGTAGAAGGTCATACTCAATCCACTTGCTCCAAGACAGTGCAAGGGCCATGCCCCTGTGAGACCGCAGCCTCCATCATCAGGGCCTGCTGTCTGCTGCCCTCTTGGCCATTAGAACAATAACTATATTCCACCACAATGAGGGAAAGTGCTGAACCTGCAGAGAGCAAAAAGACTATACCCCAAGGAGCTCTGGGTCCAAGCCAATGCCAATCGGGAGGAGTCACAGAGTACGCAGAGAGCTCCCTGTCCTTCTCCTGCCTCCTGCCAGCCCCTGTGCTTTCCTACATGACCTTGCACGGTGTGTTGTGCCTTTTGTTACCATAGATCTGTGAGTACAAATATCTTCCTTCATCACAGTCATGCTGTCTTACCGCAATTCAAACAAATCCTGGGTACATTTTTAACACAGGAATGGAATGTAAATTTGGGCAAGGGAAAGTTTACAGATGTGGGAGCGCTCGCCTAGGACACAGGATTGAATGCTCTGGCAAGGATCCCAAGAGACAGAGTAGACATAGTGCTAATACAGCTTTGGGAGGTTGAGGAAAGCAGTAGTCTGGGCTAAATCAAGTAGATGTGCCAGAACTCCTCTCCAGGAAGTGAAAGAAGGGATCAACAGACTCAGAAAAGGCAAACTAGAGAATATCTGCACCTTGTAAGGCTGGGAAATTCACTCGTAGTATCCTCAAGAGTCTGAAAGACACTGCTTATGAATGTGATAAGGAGTGAACTGGGGAGGGCAATGCTGGCCTTGCTGATACTTTCAGTGGTGCTCGTACTTAGGAGACCAGCATAGATTGCAGGGGATGCCATGATGGTCTGTCGTAGTTGTTAGCCTGACTGGACTTGTATCTACCTGCAAAAAATCGATAAAGCACCCTTCTTAGTGTGACTGTGAGGATGTTTTCAGAGAACACTGGAGTGTGGTTTGGCCAGCTGAGTGAGGACGACCCACCCTGAACAGACGGCACATCTCATGGGCTGGGGGTCCACAGGGAACAAGAAAGCAGAGAGGGGCAAAGCTCTCAGGGGCGTGACCGAAAGGGTACTTTCTGTAAGGCTCAGTTCAGACCCAACCTGTCTGCCAACATGATTCTCAGCTCAGCACTGGTGCTCTTGGCAAACACAGGATGTCATAAAAGAGACAAGATGGAGCAGGGGATCTTACAAACACCTGGACAACTGAAGACATCTAAACAGTTACACTGGAGGCCTCAAGAGTTTTGCCATTCAGGCACACAACAACCAGAGAACTTTGACCACTGCTGTTTACTAAGATCCTCCCGGTTAATGTCCCTTGCTTCTTTTAAAACCTATTTTTAAAAGTCTACTTCTGTTTGCCCCCTCCAGGTGGCCTTTTGGCCCTCTGTCTGCCTGCACCTAGGCAAAATAAATTCCATACCATGTTGCCTTTACACAACCCTGGTGGTCTCAGCTGGTCTCTGCCTCATGCCGTTCCTTATACTTTACCCCTCTTGTCTCCCTTCCTTTGCCCATGGATCAGACCCCAGATTCTTCAGCCTTTGAATGCAGACTTGCACCAACAGCTCTCATGGGAGCCTCCAGACCTTCAGCCTCAGACTGAAGCTGTATCATTGGTCGTTCTAGTTCTGAGGCTTCCAGCTTCTGGAACAGAGCAGCTACAGTTTTCTTTGACTCTCCAGCCTGAAGATGGCTAATGTGCGACTATTTAAGCTCTGATGGTGTAAGCCAGTCCAGTCAGTGCCCTTTTATGAGTGAAAAGATACACAAACTGTACTGGTTCTATCTTTCTGGGCAATCCGGATTAATACACATGACCTTATAGACTTGGGGTCCTCAGTAATAACCAGGGTGATAGGACCCTAAAATAACAGAGACAAGGTTGTTGCACTTAACTGTCAAAAGTAAGGTGGCACAATGGTTATGTGGAAAAGCTAAGGTGCTGAGCCTGTGCAGAACTATTGCAGTGTTTAATACAACATAGTGCTCTTGGGGCCCTGTACACAGGCAGCAAGTGTAGGCACTGCTTAATTTAAAAATCCATAATCATAGGATGCATTAGGGGAGCTGCCATAATAAAAAGCTACAATTTCTTCTCCATCTTTCAGACTCAGAATCCATTCATTGAAGAAGCAGCTACATCCTCCTGAGGAAAAAATTCTGTACCATCATAGTTGTATGTAGTAATGTTTGCCCCAGCCTTTTCCCCAATGACCCTTGTGGTTATTTTCTTGGATAATAATGTTGCTCACCCTGAGTTGTGAAGCAGCCAGCTTGAATGGAGGTTTTTAGAATCCAGGGAGTAAATGGAATTCTGACTCCAAAGAGGCTCCCATTGCTTCCATTGGCCATAGTGACTCAGCTATGAATCACTTGGTTTGGCCATTTCTTCCAAACCCAAAGATATAATTACAAAGGACACACCTGGCATTAGCTTCACCATCACATTGGTTCCCTGGCCCTTGGGGTAAGAACTACTGTCATGAAGAAGAAAGGAAGGAGAATAGCCACACTATGTAAGGCTGGGAAAGTCCCAATCTTTGGGAAGACTTTAATATTCCCTCTCGGCCTTTCATTGACTAAGTCTTTGACCTCTTCAACCTCTTCAGTTAAAATAATAGAGCGAAGCCAATATCAAAACTGGAGGGGAGTTAGTGACATCCTGTGGCTTTGGGGCAGGTGAGAGTTGGCAGCAGGAGAGTCAGGGAGTAGGAGAGTGATAGAACTGAGATACACACAGAACCAGACCAGAGCTTCTGACGTGAGAAAAGTCTTTATTGGTGGGAGTAGCAGGCTGCCTAGTGGATCAAGGCAGCCCCAAGCTGAGCAAAGCATGGGGTTTTAAGCTCTTTTTTTGGGGGGTGTCCAAGGGCCGGAGTAGCCCAAGCACTGGGGAGGGTGTCCGTGGGCCAGAACAACCTGAGCCAGGTGGGTTATTAGTCCTGCCAAAGAGGATGAGGGCAGGGTTGGCTTTTGTGGCCAGAGGGAACTGAAGTGGAACAGGTAAGGGAAGGAAAGAAATATAGAGAGTTAAAGTTCCAGGAGAGGGGCTGGCTGCCTTGTGACTTATCTGAGAGGTTTAGGGGTAGGTGGTGAGAGGCCTGTGATGTGCAGAGAATTAGGCCTCCCATTCTTCTCTGATTAAACTCTTCCAAGTGTTTCTGGGGTACATAGAATGGATCCTGACAAATACAGCTTCACCCTACTGAGAACCAGTTGTTATTTTACAGTTGTTATTTAGAATAATATGCATTTGGGCTAGTTTTTTCAGGACTATCATTAGTAGGGAAAGGAGCCTTTGAAGGACACACACCCACCAGCACCACTGTCTAATCTACCCAGAAGGGAGGTGGCGCAAGTTGGAAATACAGAGGAAACCCAGTTTTTCTGTGGGCCTGGTGACTGCGTCTGTACATAATTCCTATCTAAGCCTCAGGGTCCAACAGGCTGACCAAGGCGGAGCTGGGTGGTGGTGACCTCCTCGATTACATCCTCTGGATGGTATCATATCTGTCATCCAGCATGGTTTGCTCAACAAAACTTGGTGAGATATTGAAGACCGCTACTGTGCGACACAGAGGATTAGATTATGTAAGATGCCAACAATATATCAGAGAGAATAACAGCCCTGGGATGGATGAGACTTCCGAGGGCGTCGTGCAGACGCTGAGGGTGCCATTCAGCATGCTGGGGGGTGCCGTGGGAACCAGACCGACAGCTGGGGAAGAGAAGCTCTTCTGTGTCAGCAGCTCTGCAGCCCTAACTCCCTTGGGACCTCTCTTCTTGATAGTCATCCTCAAAGCCAAGCACAAGAAAGACAGACAGCAAATTAGGAAACTAGTGGCGAGACTATAGGAGTGGGAGAAGATTAACGGTAAAAGTCAGACATGAGAATAATCAATTTAAAAAAAGAGTGGGATTTAAAAATAAAAGAAGAAAAAAATAATAGAAGGGACTCATTGTATCTGAAAAGTAATTAAAAATATACAGTGGGGCAAGGGTGTAGCTCAGTGGTAAAGTGCTTGTCTATGATTTGACCTGTGATGCCAAAAGAAGCAAAGAAACACAAAATGTCCAAGAGTTAAAGTGGAAAGAAATAACAGGCAAAGATTTTAATTGGTTAGATTGAAAGTTTAACAATCTGAGCAGAGAGGATGAGGCATGTCGCTTGTGGTAGAGTCTAGCGTAGGTGTGACAAAGCCCTGGCTTTGATCCCACTGAGGAAAACAGGGGAGGGCAGGGAGATAGAGTTCGAGGTTAAGACTGACATATGGGTGATGGGCAAAAAGAACTGCATTCCTTCCCCTTTGTTAGGAATGAAGAGAGAAAACCCAGGAACGACAAAGTAAGAATGAGGGTTTACCTTAGTGGGAGAGCACATTCTTAGCATGTGAAAGCTTCTGGGTTTGCTACTCAGACCAATAAATATATTAATAAAGTAAAACTACATTTAAAAATAACAATCTGAAAAAGGATGCACGTATAGTGATGGCTGGTGCTGAGGACAGCGCCCAGCTGTCGAGTTGCTCAGAGCCTGTGGCCCTGGCCCTGTGAACACAGCTCTGGATTCTGGTGTCTGTGACACACAAAAGCCCCTCCACTTTCACCTTTCTATTTGTATTTTGTTCTTGTTTTCTTTTTTTTTTTTTCCCAGGCTGGCCTTGAACTCACTATGTAGTCCAAGCTGACCTCGAACTTGCAGTGATCCTCCTGCCTCAGCCTCTCAAGTAGGATTACAGATCTGCTCCACCATTCCCAGCCTTTCACTCCTCTAATTTGATTTGAACAAACACTCTCTTAATCATGACTGAATTTTTACTTCCTTCTTAGGGACCAGGGATATAGCTTAGCAGCATAAGCGCTGGCCTGGCAAGCCTGAGGTCGTGAGTTCCATTCCCAGTTCAACACAAAACCTTCCTTCTGAAGATGTATCTCATTCAAAGAAACAAACATTTCAAGTTCCTGAAGAACACAGACAATGAGAGAAGATGGGGCATTAAGACAGGCAGAGTAGAAGCCCTTACCCTCCTTCCTGCTCTGTCAAGGAGGGTGCCACAAATCTGCTGCCACCCACAGGAGGACACAAGGAACAGTGGCAGAACCCACAGAAGCCCAGACACCTGAAATCTTCTCTCCTTCTCTCCTGAAATAGAGCAGAGCTTCCCGCATGAAAATCTTCAAATAATTTTCAAAAGCAGGTCTTAAAAAATAGAAAAATTTCCCCTGAAAGAATTTCAAGTGCATAGAAAAGTTGCAAGAACCATACAGGAAGAACTCTTGTGCCCCAGTAAGCATTTCCTGAATCACTTGCCAACAAGCTGCAATCACAATGCTTGACACCTCTAAACACCCCAGGGCAGGTTTTGGGGTCACACTCCTGTGGAGGTTTGAATAGTGTGCCCACCCCCCAATTCACTTCCACTTGGAACCTTGGGATGTGACTTCATTTTAAAATAGGACTTTTGTAATCAGACTCCCTGGTTGAGAACATTCTGGGTTCAGGTTCTGGTTCATTCAAATCCAATAGAGTGGTTTTCTTTGGAGGAGGCAGTGTGGAGACCGAACAGGTAGAAATAGATTAATCTTTTTTCTTTTTTGAGACAGAGTCTCCCTATGCAATTCAGGCTGGCCTTGAGCTCACTTTGCAGGCCAGGCTGGTCTCGAACTCACAAGGATCCTCCTGCCTCAGCCTCCCAAGTGCTGGGATTACAGGTGTGTGCTACCACCCCTAGAAAAGGTTAATCTACAGTGATGGGACAGTGTACTCTAACCTTTGTTTGTTTTGCTTTCAGGCTCCTCACATTCAAATCCCATTACACTGGGCCCGCCCCTTTCTCCTGTTGCATTTCTTAGGGTTCTCTCCAAGAATAGTTTCAATATAAAATTTATGTATGATTTTTGCAAGGGATTTATTAGGTAAGCTTGCAGGACCAGAAGCAGGTGCGTCTCGATGGCCATCTGCTGGTGGAACATGGAAGACTCCGAAATGGCCTTCCGTGCACTGGGGAGCCTGAGAATCACTCAGCAGCCCAAGATTGAAGGCCCAGAAGACTCGCGGCAAGGCCACCAAGGTGAGTGTAAAGAGCGTACCCTGGGAGGCGGAAAGGACTGAAGACCCACATCTAAAGGCAACCACGAAGAGCACAGCTCCTCCGAAGAAGAGGGACACCCCTCCTTCCTTTCTCATTCCCTCCCAGCCACAACCCTATTTTTCAGGGCCGCCACATCTGGGGTGGCCCTTGCGCAGCAGCTTGCAGCCTCCATGCCAGTCTTCCACAGACACACCCAGAATTTACTGATCTTCCAGGTGGTTCTTACTCAAGCCAAGCTGAGAGATCGCAGTTCACGGTCACACCTGTAACACGGGCCTTTCACCTGTACCTTGAGTCCATTTGCTACAGATTCACAGAATGCACAGGTTTCCAGCCCCAAAACACAAAAATACTCCCAGCTCCAGACCATAATGTACCTGTCTCTTGAAGGCCTACTCTATTTCCTTAAGGCTGTGCTTCTTTAGTTCTGACTAATGAAATCTTTGTCTCTCACTGATACGTCCTAAAATTCTTTCCTGGGAGTATCAAGACCCTACTCAGGTGGCTGAATTAAGGCCTCAACTTGTGTTTGGGAGGGTTCCTTGGTGTTTCACTACAAGAAAGAGCTTTCACTCTTTCTCCACTTAATTATTGTACAACATAGAGTCCAATTTTATTTAGTATCTGATACTATCTGTTTATGCTGATGTTTACATCGCCCCAGGTTCAGCCAGTGGGACCATCCAAAGCCTTGAAGGTGCTCTCTGTATTCTTTTGACATCTCTCCTTTATTCTTTAAGCGTCTCCTTGCTTCTGGCTCAAGAAGATATTCCAGCCTCACCTGGTTCCTGTTCCATCCCTGGCCTCAGCTATTTCCTGGTTCCTTTTAGTGGTGAATTTAGAAACCAAGACGAGATGCTCTGGTGCTTTCTCCTGGCTCCCGAACGTTCCTGTGTCCACCTCGCTCAGCCGGTGGAACTAGACTTCGTTTGCACACATTGTCAGAGGACAAAATCACAGCAGAACTTAAAAAATCTTAACGGGCTTCACTTTGAAATTCTAGAGCAAGGTGACACCTCACTCCATAAAATGGACTGAGCAGAAGGTTTCCCAGACCAAGAAAGGCCAAAAAGCAGAAAAGAATGAAATGCAGGTGCGTCATTTCAAAGTTCCTTTCCCTGTAAGGCAAGGACAGGGAGACAGAACAATGAAAAGGAAAGACATCGGAAATGTAGCTGTTATCTCTACTGACTTCTCAGGTCTGATGGCAACTTTCAGTTTGGTGCCACTGAACTTTGGTATGAGACCCTTGTTGCATTTTTAGCATGACCTGAAGGGGCCCCATGTAGGAACCTAGTCTGAAACAGTGGTAACACACACACACACACACACACACACACACACACACACACACACACAGAGATATCTGTGTGTATAAATCTAAATATATAGTATTTAATACACACACATATAAAATGAGCTCATATTGTCCTTCCAGGTACAGTTCAGTACTTCAGGATTTCCCCCATATTTTCCTTTTCTGTTCCAGTCACTTCTCCAGCCTGACTCCTACAGTCTTTTCTCCGTTGACTGGTTCCATTTACCCATTATCACCATATTTTCCTTTTCTGTTCCAGTCACTTCTCCAGCCTGACTCCTACAGTCTTTTCTCCGTTGACCGGTTCCATTTACCTATTATCACCATGTGACAAGCCTCCCATCACCTCCTGCCACCACCACTCTGCACATCCTGCCCCACCAGAGAAGGAAATCAAAAGCTGGAGAAAGCTCAAAGCCACTGGGAAGGAAAGGATGGAGCAGCCCCGCAAAGAGGCTCAGCCCTCCTAGAGGCTGACAGCAGGATGTGAGCTTTGATTTTATAGCACATCCTTTGCCCTTAGTGGCAGGATAAAGTGCGCCATTAGAAGACAGAAAACAAACAGAAAGTATGAATTTCCTGTCTGCACTGGGACATCCACCGTCCAGTAAAGTGAAAAGAAAAGGTAGGAAGACAAAGAGAAGGACCCTGGAGAACAGAAGAATTGGGGTCCCTGGGCAAAGGCCCCAAGGCTAGTTCTCCAGCAAGCCCCAGAGCCGCGTCTCCTGCCCGGTGCCTCCTCCTGGCCTCTAGATAGTGGGCCAAGCTGTCTTCTGCCTTCCGTCTGACGTAGGGCTGGGAACATGGCCCCGTGCCAGAGTGTATGCTTACCATGCATGAGGCCCTGGCTTTGTCCCCAGCCACACACACCTACACCTCCGATTTTTTTTATTTGGTTTAAGCAAATTTATTTTTCTCACAGTTCTGGAGCCTAAAAATCTGAAGATCTGGGACCTCTCTGCTTGGCTTGTAGATAGTCGTCTGTTCCTTGTGTCTTCACAGCCTTTCACCTCTTGTCCCTTGAATCCGATATTAAAGAGGCCAAGTCCCTTACAGGACCCTGTCATCCTTCATCATAGCTCAGATCTGCTGCCCGGCCTACTCCCTCCCTACAGGCCCGGATGGAGACCACTATGAAGCAGCCCCAAGCAGGACTTAAATTAACCAGTTGGCTTTTCATGTTTACAGTCCTCCCTCTCTTTATTGGGGGTTCACTTATTGCTGCTTCAGTGTATCTTGGGTTTTTTTAAAAAATATATTTCTAATTCTGTATCGTAGAGTTTTCATTATATCCTGGGATTTTGTGCTATATAGGTATTTATATAATATTTACAATTTTAATTATTTTTGCCTAAAAAATTTAAAACAATATAAAAATATAAAAGTTCAAACACATTAAAAGAATAGTAACTCAAAACAAAATACCATCCAGTTTGTATTTCATCAACGGATGAATATTGTAGTGTACACAGTGGAAATGCAGTATGCCACTGCTGCCAGCCAGAGCCCAACAAAGCCACCTGGCTGCTCCAGGTGGGACCACAGAAGCAGACCCACACCAGACAGGCGCTGCTGATGGGTGAGGAGGCCACGTGCACACACGGCACCGCCCCCAGCCTCCCTCTACCCCCCACATACTAGGAGCTGGCCTGGGTGGGGTGAGCAGTGCAGGTTGGGCACACTGGGCTCCGCGGGGCTGCACCTGCGCCTTGGCTGCGTTCCATGCACCCCGCTCCCCGGCCCACTCCCACCCTCCATCCCCACTTGCCCATTGTGCCCTCCTGCCCATGGAGCTGAAACACTGATTCACTTCCACATCCCCAGGCACCGTCCCAGCTGGAAGCTGAGGCTTGGGAAGAAGGGTCTCCCTGGGAAGGCACATAGGAGTGTGAGAAGGGTTTATAGGAGTATGTGGTTTATAAAGCCCTAAAACGTATATAAATAATAAATATAACGCCACTACTTCATGGAATTTCATCTATCGCAGGGGTCTCTAGAGTGTAACTCCCATGATAGGTGAAGGATTACTGTACTTGTGAGTCTATCCAGAGCCTAGGCCACTTTTCTGGAAGTGGGCAATGGACTCATTGTTAATGAACCTCTGTGAGTCACTAATCCTTACTAAAACCTGCAATGGCTGGTGAAGCAGGAAAGCCTCAAAGCATAAGACAAGATCACAGCCAAGGACACCTGGATCCGAGCTCTACTAGATAAAGACCATAGCCTCAGGCATCTCCCTCCTGGGTGGACTGACTTAATCCTTATTAAGGGTTAATATAATACCTTACTTGGAGGAGTCCTTGAGTAATTCCACCCTTCTCGAGTATTCTCCTGATAACCAAATAAATTCAGGCCACCCAGAGAAGGTTTTGGTCTTAGCCCCTCGACAATCTCAAATTCTACATAAAGAGGCAGTGCTGGCATCCCTGAGAGGTCCTGAGAGGCGGTGCTGGCATCCCACACCTGAGGCTGACGCTGGGTCCTATTGAGAACCTGCTCCAGTTCTCCAGAGAAGTACACCGGCCTGGCTTTGGGAACTGTTTTGCGGATGTGTTCCCATCTTTGTGATTAACAGGTCACGCCTATTTCCCCAGCTAGCTTTGCTACACCCTAACTTCCTGTCTCAGTTCTTCCTGCTTTTCAAAAGTCAGAATGGCTACTTGTTGATTCCCATTTCTCCAGAAGTAAACATCGAGCACAAATTTGGCAAAGGCTCGGAGAAATGACTTTGTTCATCTACACTGAAAAACTTTCTTAAGAAAACATTAGATATTAGGGAGGAGGCAGAAATAACTGCTGGAGAAAATTTAGCTATAATAAACTTCCTATATGACTAGAGAAAAATTGAAAATAGTTTATTCCAATTTTGGAAGAAGAAACATCACAAGATGTTGACTTAGAGTATGTCATAAGTGGAGGTAGAATAATTAGAAACATACAGCTAAGGGACTCACTCCCTTTCGCCTATTTAATTTAATTTTTTTATTTTAAAGAGGAAAAAAAGATAAACAAATGGAAACCAAATTTTGAAACAGGTATAGGACAGGTACAAGAGTTGATACATTGCATATTGTTGTCTTTGTAGTAGTTAATCAGAGTACGAGATACAGACATCATACCTTGTTTAAACAAGATTAGCACAAAGCATTCTTTTCAAGGAACTAAGAGAAACTAGCCGTAAAACTATCTTAATGATCTTGTGTATACGTATATATTTTCTTTTTCTTTCTTCCTCCTTTCCTTCTAGGGTCATTCCTCTCTCCCTTGTCCTGAGAGGTAGAGACACTCAATGAAAAACAGGTAAAGCTCATGCTCTAGGCATCACCCTGCTCCAGCCTTATAAAGGGTTCAGGAATAACATTGCATCTCATGCATGTCATTAAGATCAGAGTGAATTCTGGGTCAAGCATGTGTTGAGAGTCCCTGAGATGACTCAGCACCTGTCCATCATTCCTGTCAATCACATCTAGAGATTCAGGGGCAGAACCCAAGGCTGAGATACAAACTCTTTCAATTCCGAAAGCCTGATTAACTGGAATCTGCTGCTGCTGAGTGCTGTGGTCTGCATGCAGGACTTCTGCTTTCCTCTCACCTGACACCACTTCTCTGTGCCGTATCTTTTGTTGGCTTGGACCTGCCCTGAGCACAGCTTCTTGTGATCCTCAATGAATATGGCTCCTTGCCACTTGGCACCAGGTGTACATCTACAATTCTTTACTAGTGCACAAAAGCCTGGACTATGTGTTGTAAATCACAGGGCCATTAAGAGAAAAATGGTCCTGGTAAAACCCATGTAAGCAAACGGGGTGGGCCATGACTGCTACTCCCTGCCCATGACATCACCCTCGACTGTCCCCTACAAGTCCCTTTCCTTCCCAGTGTCATGTGTCACCTGAAGCCAGAACTACTCTTCTTCCTTCCTCTGCAAAATGACCATCCTCCATTTTCCCAAAGGTCCAGATCTGTTGGACAGATTTCAATGGGACGGTTGGGAGAGGGGTATCTCCCTAGCCCCTTCAGGAGATTTTATTACTAAGAACCTCCATACAAATCAAGCTGTCCCGAGAGAGGCCAGTCCTAGAGTCTGTAGTGTGGCCACTTCCTTGAAGCTTTATTATTTTTTTTTTAACTTTTTTTTTTAGCCTAGTCTAAGTAACAGGCCACTCTTCTAGGAGCACTAAGTCACCTTTGGTTGTCAGCTGCTTCTGTAATTGAGGCTGGCTGCCTGTAGGTGGCAGCAGCATGCCATTTTCCCAGCCGGAACCTGCTCTGGAAAAGACCAAAGTTCTCTCCTACCCAATTCACTGGATAAACCACTGCCAAGTGGAATCTTCCTAATGATGAGCTTTCTCCTCTGCCCAAAGCCCGTTAGAGGTTTCCTGCTGTCTGCTGGGTAAAGCCAAACTATCAGCAGGGTCAGCCTGGGATCACGCTGGGACCTAGGGTTCTGAGGGAGGAGAGGGTGGGAAAAGAACTCGGGACTCTTGGGTGGGGTGGAGAGTGGTGGTTGTTTGAAGCCTGGGAGAAAAGACTGAAAGCACAAAAGCGGCGAGAGTGAGGAGGAAGCCCAGCGAGCGCCAGCCTCAGGGGCTTGTGAGTCTACAGAGAGACGCTGCCGGAGGAAGAAGCAGGTTGCTTTTTGCATAAGACCATGGGCTCTTGCTTTGGTGCTCAGTGCCCAGAAAATAAAATGCAATGCAAAGCGAGGGTGAGCAAAGCACAACCATTGTCACCACGTGGGTCCGTGCACTCAGGCTCTTCCTCAAGGGAGGCCATTCACTTTGGAGGAAGGGAGAAAGGCTTATTCAAAGGAGCTCTTCGGACACAGAGGGGTCTTGTGTGCCTGAAATCACCATCTCACCTGTGGAAGGCAGTGAGACTGTACACATCTCCAGACCTGCTCCATCGGTGACCTCCCGGGGCAGCGTCGGCACAGTCCCTCACTTCAAGTAGGCTGAGGACAGAGGGTGGCATTTACCCCTGAAGCCTGAGTAAGTTTGGAGAAGCCATCTGTCTCTAAAGGGAAAAATTCAGCCAGGCATGGTGGTGCATGCCTGTAATCCCAACACTCGGGAGGCTGAGGCAGGAGGATGGTTGTGAGCTCGAGACCAGCCTGGCCTACAAAGTGAGCTCAAGGCCAGTCAGAACTGCATAATTGAGACCCTGTCTCAAAGAGACAAATAAATAAAAACTGAAGTGAAAAATTCTGGTTTTTAAATTTCCATTTTGCCTGCTTGTTACACTGTGACAGTGGCACATAGCTTCGTGGACAAGAGACAATCACAGGGTCCTGGAACAACATGAGAGGACTGTGAGACCACATAAAACAAACCCCCGTGGGCGCCACAAACATTTGGGGAGCATCTTGCACAGTTAGAGTTTCATTCAGGAGGTCAGGGGAAGGACAGTGATGTAGTCGGGTTGGTAGCTGGGATCCCATTAGTGCTGGTGCGGCGGATGGTCGGAGACCTATTTCATCAACCAGGAGAGCTTATCACTGAAGTCACTCCAGAACCTCTCCATTACAAGTCAGTTCTCAGGCTCTGCCACAGAGCGGACTCCCAGGGCCTGGTGCACGGGCAAGGGCTCTGCACTGAGCGGGTCCTCGGACCTCACCTGGAGCTAAGAGTGCTCACTGATGCCCAGGCTCCTCCCTAAGATGTTCTGATTGACTGGGGCAGGGTTGGTCGGCTGGGATCAATTTTACCTGAGCTATTATTTACAAGTCATACCACCCACCCTTTGAAAGTATACAGTTCAAGCCAGGTGTGGTGGTGCACACCTGTCATCACAGCTCTCAGGAGGCTGAGGCAGGAGGATCATTGTGAGTTGGAGACCAGCCTAGGCTACAAAGTGAGCTCAAGGCCAGCCTGAATTGCAGAGTGAGACCCTGTCTCAAAAAGACCAAAAAAAAAAAAAAGTTCAGTGCATTTTAGGCTACTCACCAAGTGTTGAAACCCTCAACTGTATCTCATTTTAGAACACTTTTATAGCACTGAAACAAAAAACAATGCAGGACTGACTGGCAGTCATTCCATAATTTCTCTTTCATCAAGCCCTAGGCAATCACTGATGTACTTTCTGCCTTCATAGATTTGCCTGTGCTGAACATTTAATCTAAATGTAACCAGATAACACACAGTTCTTTTGGACTGGCTTCTTTTACTTAGCGTAAGCTTTTTAAGTTTTATCCATGTTGTAGCATTTGTACTTTATCCCTTTTTTATGGCCAAGTAATATTCCCTGCTATGGAATGCCCTATCTAAAGCATGGCTAATTTAAGACAAATTCCAGGGGCTGGACATGTAGCTCAGTAGTAGAGTGCTTTCCTAGCATGCTCAAATCTCCATGCTCAATCTCCAGCACTGGAAAAAAATTCTAGGAACTTCTAAGGAGCCGCCCTGATTAAGAGCCATTAGATGGTCCTTGAGCCACCATTAGGCCCCTCAGCATGCGTTGGGGAGGAGGCAGGAGCAGTTGGCAGGAAGAGCCTCGTCTGGCAAAGCCAGCCTCCAGCCTGCCATCTACACGGCCTGCTTATTGGTGCCTGTGGTCGGCAGCCCGGTTTTGAGGTGAGTCTGGTTATCCACCGGAGGGTGGGAGGCAGTAAGGTGAGAAGGGACGTCCGACTTCAGTGATGGCCAGGAGGTCACAGTTAAGTTTTGGGACTCGTGTGTGTGTGTGTGTGTGTGTGTGTGTGTGAGGAAAAAGAGGAAGATGCTTTTGAAACCTGGAAGTGCCTCCAGGGCGCACCAGGAGGAGCCTTGTGCGAAGAGGACGGACTGAGTCATGTAGGTAAAAAGGGGTCCCCCAGCCCAGCGCCCCCGACGCTGCTGCAGTCCCCTCCCAGCCCCTCTGCTTGGCCCTTGGCCTGTTGTCCAGCAGCACTAGATCCCTGCCTATTAGACAGGTTGGCCCCCCCTCTCCACCCCGAAACTTCTGTTTGTTGGGTAAGACGAGATGGTCATACCTGTCTGCACCCTGATCCAAATCTTTATCACACTCCAGGGTGGCTCCCATGCTGCCCTCACTGGAAACGGCAATCGCGCTAACCCTTCCGTCCTTAGACTGCTCACACTTGTGAAGAAACTGAGTCATTGTCAGTCCTGCCACAAAGTGAGACCACAGAGGAGGTGCACAGCTCACCGTCGCAGCCACTCTGGGGCTCCAAGAGGCCAGCCACTGTCACTACCACCCCATCCCAACCTCCTGCCCTCCATCAGCCCTGGTGCTCTTCATAAAAAAGAAACCAGGGAATGCTTCTCCCTTTCCTCTGCTTAAGACTTTTCTAAGGCTTTCCTACTCTTGGAGTGAGCTTCAGAGCCCAGCAGCATCTGACCTAGCCTCCTTTCTCCATGTTCTTTCCAGATGGTTCCAGCCACACAGACTGCCTCAGGGCCTTTGCACTTGCTCTTCCTGGTTTTCCCAACAAATATACCAGAGCCCTTCTGCCTCAGCTAGGATGTCTTCTCCTCAGAGACTCCTCTCTCTCCCTGCCAGCTCAGAAGTCCCCCTTGCTTTCTTGTGCAGCCTCCAGTGGGTGCCATGTGCAGCACACTGCTCTTTCCATTGTTGTGTGGACTGTGTAGGTCTAACGCCCATCCCTCCACTGAGCTGTAGGCTTCGTGTTGCATTATTCCTGCTCTAGCTTTTGGAGCAGAGGAACGCGGCCGCACTTGGAAGGCACTGGGTAGACGCTGGGCGCACGCGTGGGCATATGAAGGCCAGCTGACCTCCGTACTCTGCGGAAAGCGCAGAGAACAGGGGCACCACCTCGCCTGAGAGCGGTCCCCGACTCAGGCCCTCTGTGGGGTCCCGGGGCCCACACCTGCCTTTTGTGCAATGGAAAACAAGTCCCGAAGAAAGGAAAAGAAAAAGAATCCTTTGGTATTTTAATTTACCCCCTGTGAAGCACATGGAGCACATATTACTGTAATTATTAGTAGGAGGAGTAGTACTGGGGCTTGAACCAGATTTTTTGCACTGTATCCCAGCCTTTTTTGTTTTGTTTTTGTTTTGGTTAGGATCTTGCCCGGGCTAGGCTGGAACTTGGGCTCCTCCTGCCTCAGCCTCCCAGGGTCCTGGGATTATAGGTATGTGCTGTTGCACCTGGCTTTTTGTTTGCTTCATAACACCAACACACCCCCACTTCCCGGCCACTCCTGATCTTCCCTGACAAGGGAGGGAGGAGGGGAGGGGAGAGGACACTCACAGCCTTGCTGGAGAGCAGATGCTCAGGGCGTGGATGGTTACCGGTGTCCCAGGGATGGGACCTGGTGTGGCTATGAGAGACTTACTGGTGGGAGAGCTAACAGGAGCGGGTCGGTGACTGGGCACAGAGATGAGAAAGGTCGCTTTCTGAATGTGCCTCCCAGAGTTTCATGTGTTGGAGGCTGGGTCCCTTGGGTGAAACTTGGGGGACTGGGCTTTCTAGAGAGAGGTCCTTAGTTAGATCTGGGGTGTGCCCTCTGAAGGGACTGTGGCATCCAGTCTCACACACTTCCTCTTTAAAGAGGTGATCGCTTCCTCCCACAAACACTTCTCATGTTAGGTCCTCCCCAAAGGCCAAGCCAATGGGACTACAGGATCTGGAACTCCAGAACAGTGAGCTAGTTAGACCTTTTTTTTTTATCATGTTAGCTGCCTTGGGTGTCTCCATATAGTACCAAAACCAGCCTAGTACTGAGGTGAAAGAGCCTGAGAGACTTCTAGACTTGGGATTTGGTGAGTGAGTGAAAACCTGTACCACGTGCTGGGAGGGAAACATGGAGAAGTCACTTGCTGGGCCCTGAGGGAGCTGAGAGGACACCAAGGAGCTGCTGCTTCTGCATGCTTCTTCAGGAGCTGCCTCTCCCCGCCGTGAAGGCTCACTCCCAGGGTGCAGGCAGGCTGGGCCATGCACCGCAACTGTTTGCCCTGGGGCTGGGCTGTTCCCTTTCCCACTGCCCTGGCCTGGTGCCCACTCACTGAGGGAGAGCAGCTCACATACTATGGCAAAACTCCACTTGCCAATAGCCCCAGAGGGGAGTAAGCTCTGCTTTGGAGGACATTTAGAATTCTGGAGAAAAATAATTCAGGTACCACTGAGATTCTTTCCAAGGAAAGAGGAGAGAGCAACTATATGGCCAGGTTTCTTTAGGCAGGATCTCATTTATTTTCTCCAAACTGCCTGTGTGAGACAACTTTCCATCACTGTAACAAAATACCTGAGGTAGTTAACTTATAATGAGAAAAGGTTTATTTTGGCTCCTGGCCCTAGTCCATGATGAGGTGGATCCATTGCCTTTAGGCTTCTGGTGAGAGCACCAGACAGTGATGGCAGGGAGTGTGTGGGGCAGCAAACTGCTTATCTCATGGCCAGGAAGCCAAAAAAGAGAGAGAAGACCCTCTCTCATAACCCTCTTCCACAGCACCCCACAAATAGCCTAAAGACCTCCCACTGCTTCCCACTTCTTCAAGCTTCCATCACCTCCCAGCAGTGCCAACCTAAGGACCCAGGTTTTACCATGTGGGCCTTTGGGGGCAGTCAACACGCACACTGGAGCCCTGTCCTGTCAGGCATCGTTCTGAGAGCAGAGGAATCACAGGACGGAGTTCAGCGTCTTGCTCAAGTTGCATAGCTGGTGAGGCGCCAGGACCCAAGCTCATGTTTCCTGATCTGGGCACCTCTGCTTTCTCCACGGCTGTTGGTGACAGAGGAGAGCATTGTGAACCATAGGGGTAACCAAAGTCTGGGAGGCACTTGGGCAGTTCAGTGAGGCTCAGGCTGTTTTCCTTAGCTACACTGGGTGCGAAAAGGTGAAAATCTGCTGCAGAGACCCCACTGCTTCCATGGGGATGGGTTTGAGAAGTGTGCGGAAGCAGCAGCTCCCTGGTGTCCTCTCAGCTCCCTCAGGGCCCAGCAAGAGACTTCTCCACGTTTCCCTTCCAGCATGTGGTACAGGTTTTCACCCACTCACCAAATCCCAAGTCTAGAAGTCTCTCAGGCTCTTTCACCTCATGTGGCCTTTTCTCGAAGACCTTCACGCACTTCCCCCTTTTAATTTTGTGCCCAGGCATAGCATCAAATTAATTAATCACTAATCATTCATTCAAAGCATGTTATTGTCATTGTCCTTAAAAGACAATGGCTCTTTTTGACATTTATCTGTGCTGGGGATCAAACCCAGGCCCTTATGCGTATGAGGAAGATGCTCTTTCACTGAACCATGCCCCAGCCCTTTTTTAAGCAATTATTCTTCTTCTTCATAGTCCTCCAGCTCCAGTCCCCGGGCCCCTGCTCTTCCCCGCTCTTAGCCCGCCTCGGCTGACATATTTAATGCAACTTCTAACCAACTGTCCGCAGCATGGGTGAGTATTAGCTCTTCAATAATAAACAGTATTTTGTATAGTTGTTTTCAAATTCTTATAAATATTATACTCTAAACACTCTACTTGCAATTTTTGCTTCACATTATGATTTTGAGATTTATGTACATTTTATGAACAACTTTATAGGGTAGAAGCCAGGCAGACATCATTTTAAACAAGTGCTCAAAGTGAATATTTTCAGTAATGAGACAAATCAAAGTGGCGAGCCACCAGCCAGATGCAATGAGGCCACATAGTCACTCCTGTGACACCCTTACCAATGATCCATAACAGAATCTGCTTATAAGTTAGGTTGGACAGACCTACACTGAAGGACATTATTCAAGATAATCTTCCAAAGTGTCCAGGTCATACAAGTGGAGGAAAGACTGAGGAACTGCAACTTGTGATTCTGGCCCAGACTCTTTTGCTACCAAGGATATCACTGGGACAGCTGATGAGACTTGAATTGCACCCGATCATTAGTAGAAATGCCAGGATGCTGATTCCTGATTTTGATGTTTATACTGAGGTTACATAAGAGAATGTCCTCGTTTTTAAAAGATAGACGCTAGAATGTGTGAGGAAGATGAGGCATTACTTGATAAATTACTCTCAGTAGGTTCAGGAAAAAGCCTTGTGTATTGTGCTTGCAAATTTTCTATAAATTAAAATTGTTTGAAATACAAAATGCTATTTAAAACTTCTTATGGCTGGGATGGAATTGGCTAGGAATGTGTTTTAGTCATAAGATAGTTCTAACAAAATAACATAGACTGCAGGGTTTAAACAGAAACGTATTCTCATGCTTCCAGAGGATAGAAGTCCAAACTCAGGCCGCCATTAGCGCTGGTTTTCGCTGAGGGCTGTCTTCCTGGTGTACAGACAGCTCTTTTGAAGGAGCACCCGGTGCAAGGCAGAGTGAGAGGAAACATCTCTCTCTCTGGTGTTTCTTCTTATCTAATCATGAGGGCTCCTCCCTTGTGACCCAGTTCTCCCCACAGCTCCACCTCATACCATCCCACCCAGAGTTATGGTTTCCATGCATGGATTTGGGGGCACGCAAATATGCAGTCCACGACAGAGTGCAGCCTGTCTTCTGAATTTATAAAGAAAATCTTTCAGTTGTCTAGTATGTAGCCAAGCTTGAAAACCACTGGCTTAGATAATTTCTGCAAGACAATCAGTTAGTTTTCTATGACCACTTATTTCCCATCATCTGCAAACTCTACTCTGGGCAGAGCTCTTTAAAACTCCCCGGCAGTGCCTTGCCACCTACAGTTGAGCCCTTGAATCACAGACAAGATCTCAGACTCACCTGTCTGGTAAGACTAGGTCTCGGGCCCCAGTTCTGCCACTTGTATTAACTGTGGGACCTGAGCTGTTTACTTAGTTCTCAAGCCTCAAATTTCTCTCCTATTTCCTCATAGGATTGTGGTGAGGATTAAATGAGGCCATGAATGTGTGAAAATCACCTAGCACTGTGCCCAGTGTGGAGTAAGCATTCAATTCATGTTAGTTGTAGCATGTAAGAAGAGCTAGGTGAGCTCCTAAAAATATTAACATTGCCAATAGTTTTTGAGGGCGTATCCATGAGTTTTGCACAATATTGCCACTCTAAGAGGGAGTTTTGCAGAAAGCTATGCCGTTCAGAGTGCCAAGACCCCGGTGGTGGGAAAGTAGCCTTGCCGCCCGCGCTCCCCGCCCTGCTGGCCAGCCTAAAAAACGCCCAAGAGCTGAGTGGGGGCTAAGGTTGGCCAAACCCCCTTTTGCTACAATCCCTCGGTGACTCCAGCTTTAGAGAAGTCTCTGCTGGCTGGAGGTTTATGTGTTAGAAGAGGGGCGAAACTGGTAAAGAAAAAAAGGCACTAGAGGCAGGCAGGGGCCCCAAGGGCAGGTCTAATCCCCCTTCTCGATGAAGGTTTTGAAGACAGAGTCCACTTTTGACATTGTGTCTTAGAGGTGGATGTTGCCAGTGGAAAGCTGAGGAGAACAGTTGTTTGAAGGGGAAAGGAGGTTAATTGTTTTAACTTGAGCAGAGTCAACTTGGAAAGTGAGAAATCCTCCCTATTCCAATAGGTCTCTGGTCCAAAACCACACCTGGCCTCGCATCCTTCTAATGATTATCCCCACAGAGTTCCAGGTGTTCAGCCCAGTGACTGATTGCGAGGCCTGCCGAGTTCAGAGGGACAAGATGGAGGCTATATATAAACCCGACAAAGTTTCAAAAGGTAGAAAGACGTTGTGACCGATTATGAAAGCTTACACTGCTCTGGGAGAGGGCTGAAGCTTTTATTTTTGCCATGACGGACACCTGGCTTTTGTTCCTTCTCGGAAGATGAAGAGGCCCTGTGGCCAGAGTTGCCTGTCTGTGAAATGGGGTGAGATTATCATCCCTGTGGGAACTGGTCTGTGCAAGGCTCCTCTTAAGACCCCCAGGGTCCAACAACTCGACACAGACCGCAGAGCCAGAGCCAGTGCTCCCAGTGGCACAGGCAGCAGGGCCGGCTGGTGGTGTCTGAGAGGCCAGTGGGGCTGGTGGCAGGCCACACCTGCGAGCTGTCAGTGAGCGCTGCCAGCTCAGGCTGCGTCCTGGTGGCAGCTGTGGGCGAGGTCAGCAGGCAGCCCCCGCGCCAGGCACGTCGGTGCCTCTTGGAAGGTGCTGGCTGCCATCCGGCTCGCACTCGGTCTCTGCCGCAGTCACTGATACCGACAGAAGGAGGCTAGCGCAGGGTACTGCCAGGAGGAAGTAAACTCGGAAAAGTCATGCAAGGTGAGTGTAGACTGTTCCACGCTTCACAGTCTCCAGGAGGAGAAGGCAACCTGTTCAAGCTTCCGGTCTGGGCCAAAACGCCTGAGAGCCTTTCTCATCTGTGCCTCATATGGCTGGTGACAAAGCTTCCACAAGTCACGTCACCTCCAAGCACCAGTTCCTGAAACTGCAAAACATGTAATAAGGTCTTAGAGTAACCAGGACTGTTGTAAGAACTAAGTAGGTTATGGTGGTAAAAATATCTAGAATAGTTCTAGAATCTTAGAAGCTGCGCAGCCAATGGTAATTTTCTTTCATTTCTCCCTTAGGGTTAAATTACATTGAAATGGTCGCACAAGCCCAAGTATCTTCCACTTGAGCGAATAAGCACCACACACACACATACATGTGCACACGCACATTCTAGTGAGCATATAATCTACAGTCAAAGAATACAGTCTGCTAGTGCTTGAGCACACATCACAGGTCCCCTAGTCCTGACCCCCGTCATCCAGGTGAGGCTCTTGTGGCCTGCAGAGGTGAGGTTACACGGCAAGGTCACACATGCACAGGTGGCAAAATTTGTGCTTGATTCTAAGTCATGTTGTGGTCTCCAAAGTTAGTTGTAGGATGCTTTGGAGGTGTAGTCCCACTCTTTGGTGGTCCACTGAGATCAGCTGTATCTTTGTGATATCAGAGTGTGGGATGGGATACTTGGCCGGACCCATTACCTGGTTGACCCAGAAGGCCTGTTATTTCCTCCTCAGGTATTTTGGGATCGTAATGTCTCAAGGCTAGCCCTGTACAACTCTGAGCTTGGCAATGGGGAGATTCGAAAACCACTCTGTTACAGTCTACTGTGTATCGTGATCGGGATTCCCTCCGTTTTTGAGGGTTGCAGAGAGGAGCACCAGGGGTCCAGGTTCTCCAGAAGAGTCTTGTCCTTATCCACGTCCGATCATTAACAGAAGACAGAGAAAGGGGCTGCTGCTTTTGTACACACGCAACCCCCCCCACACACACATACCCTCTCCAACGTGGTTGCCAGCACACCCATGTCCGACTGTCTGCCTCTTAGGGTTGGTGAAGAAAGCAAGGGACCCACAAGAGCAGAACAGGAAGGAGTCACCCAGTAATTCGAAGTCTGTTTTAGTTTTTTCTCTTATCCACTTTTTATTGCTACATTTTAGGTACACACGATGATCCGTGTTCATCACAGGGACTTTGTACCTGTACATGATGCAGCTTCTTGTTTTTTCCCCATTCCCCTCCCCCCCTCCAACTCCTCTTCCCCTGCTTATTTACAAAAGCTTTGTTTCCATTTTCCCCCTTTTAATCTGTTTTGCTTGTCCCTTCCTTCCTCAAAGCCCGTTTTAGAAGCAAGCCAAAGCGTACTTTTCACAGCTTCCTCTCTCTTCTCCCTGATTTTCCTCTTTTCTCCTCCCCAACAAGACTAGAGATTCCTAAAAATGGTAAACGAACCTCTGCTAAACAAGTGTTATCTCCACCTAAGCAGGTACAAATAAATCCTGACCAAACATGACCCGAGGGTAGCAACCCCCTTGCTCATATCTCTTACATCTCTGCCAAGTAAACCCAGGAACCCAAACTGCACTCCCACTCCTCAGAAAGGATGTTTGTGTCTCCTGGTGTTCAGATTATTTTTCTCATTATGGACCCTTTGGAAACTGTAGAAGGAAAACACGCAAACAAAGAAACAAGTCACTTGCAACAAATCCCACAGCCTCGGGGTGGTCTGGATTAAACCTTTAGTCTTTTCTTTCTCTTTAAGAAAAGGACGCTGATTTAAAACAAAAACAGAACTGACTTTTCCCAGGTCTTTTCACATTCCTTGAAAAGTTTATTTATTTTTCACTGATCCATAAAAATTGCACATATTTATGGAGTACCATGGGATAATCTGATACCTGTATACACTATGAAATGTTCAGATCAGGGTGAACAATCTTTCTCCTCAAACATTTATTATTTCTTTGTGGTGAAAACTTTCAAGATTCCTTCTTTCTAGGAATGTAAAATTCTTTTTTTTTGAAATATAAATATAAAATCCATGAAACCTTTTTCTTTTTTTGGTGGTGGTGTGTGGGGGGGTCAGCCCCAGGGCCTCACATGTGCTAGGCAATTGCTCTTACCACTATGCTACACTTTCAGCCCTGAAAGCATAATTATAATGGCTATATAATAATTCTTCATTGAGTTCTCCTTAATTTATTGGACCAGATACTTACTGGTATACATTTAGGTTTCCAGATTTTCAGTGTTATATGTAACTCTATGGTAAACACCCTTGTATGTCAGTTCCAATTTTAGATGTCAGCTGAGACTGTCCAGGTGATATTGTCTCAAGCTCTTCAGTTCTAGAACTGGTAGATGCCCAGTATGTCCTAAAGGTTTCTGTGAGTCAACAGTCCCGAGTCTTCTGGCCGCCCTTACCCAGTGGTCCATCCTTCCCTGGGCTGCCTCAGTTCTGGACCATGTTATCCTGACACGCAGCCGGGGCCCTTCTTTGGATTTCACAGTAAAAAATCACTTGAAGCAGTAGTGTGTTAGGAAGACACTGCTAAAGATCCTGGGGTCCTGGGTCAGTGGTATGTGGTGGTCTTCTCCCTCTCCTCCATTTCTGCCCTTTCCTGTCCAGCCCTTCTCCTCTTACGCAGAATGGTGACCTCATCCTTGGTAGTTGTGAGGACACTTGACACCCAACTCCTCAAGAGCAGGGCTCATCTTCCACTCAACTATGAACCAAGGGAATTGTTTTCCCTTAGCAAAAAATTCTGATGCCAGCGGTTGTTAATTCTCACACTTAGAAGAGATTGTAGCATAGCAGGAGAATTACGAGGTCTAACAATATAAACACCAGCCACTTGGAAGGTGTTTAAGGCCAAGAATTAGATGTGGGGATAAGAATATAAATAACAGCACAGTTGCTTTTGTTAATATTGCCAGACTCTAGAATCCCCATTTAAATGTGAGCAGCCAGCTTAGGGCTGGGGCTGGGAGTTACATTTGCCTATTAATAACCCGAGAATTATTCATTAGAGAGAGGTTGTGTGTAATGCACAAACTCAGTGTCTGAAGACAGTCCTCTGGTGTTTGCCTAAGCCACACCCCCGACTCCCATTGCTCCCCTCCCTTCTCCATCTCAAATCTTTGTGAAATCTGATACAGTTACAGGTATTTTAACTACTGGGTTATGTGAATGAGTTTATCCTAAATAAGTCTACAGGCTTATCCTAAAAATAAGATTATCCAAATAAGTTAATGCATTGCTTTGTATTAAAATCTGCTAACGCCCCTCCCCCACTGCTCCTCCGCTGTCAAATTTCCCAAACTTACAAGTGAACATTTGCCAGTCATGAGGGAATAGGTGGGGGTGAAGGCATCCGGTGGCACAGCACATTCTGAGAGACCTGGGGCCCCTGACCTTCGCAACCTCTGGCCACATGGCTGGAGCCGCCTATCAAACCCAGACATTTGAATCTCCAAAGCCTATCTTTTCCCACCTATCGTAGAAAACTACCTTTGTCAGCAGCCTGACTGTGCCCCAGTCGCCTTTGCCCTGTGTGCTTCTACTCAGGTTCGGCCGCCTCCTCCTCATTTCCACTTCCATGCAGCTCACAGAAATTGTTCACATAGTATCTGTGGAAAAACCTCATCCTGTGCACCTTCTCCGGGGAAGATCCTGAATCCCTGTCCCCGCAACAGAAAGGACTGGGGATGCAGTTCAGTGGTAGAGAGCATCTGCTCGGCTTGTAAGAGGCCCTGGGATCCATCCCTAGCACCAAAACCCCAAACAAACAAACACAAACCGAAAAGAGAAAGAACTTATTTTCAGATTTGGCCCAGGGAGGAGAAAGTCCCAGGGCTCTATGCCCAGGTTGGTCTCTCCGGAAGTTTCTGGTGCCATCTGATACCAGTCAGGTGGAGGGAATGCATGGCTTCTCTAATTGTGGAGTTCTGGCAAGTTGCCCCTTAGGGGGTTAAGAGACACACTGGACCTTCTGCAAAGCAGGGGGACACCTTTCACCACTCCTGAGCCAGCTATAGGGCCTTACTGGAGACAGCCTATTTCCTCCTTTTGTGTCCTTTGTGGTAAACCACACAGGATTGGTGCTGATTCATGCTAGACCCTAATGGAGGCTTCCTGGGGAAAGACCTACGTGAACCCAACTGGAAACAGAAAGGGAGTGCAGTGGTACCACAGCCTGGAGGGAAGATGGCTTGGAAATCTGAGTCATACGTCCTCACCATTCATCCAAGGATTTGATGTCCCTTTGGCTAGCACGCTGTTTTCTCTTTGCAAAACTATTGATCCCGCTGCCAAGTGTATCCTAAGCCTACCTTACACATCAGGGAGAGGAACGATGAACTCAGTAACTAGAGGATACATGAAAGGCCAGCTAGTATTTGAGGCATTTTGTCACAAAAGCTGGAGCTGGGGCTAGCCCTCCAGCCCAAGCAGAACTGGAATTTACCAAGAGGTGAGGAGTGTGAAATTTGGGTTCATTCACCAAGTCTTAAGCTTGGCACCAGAAGTTCTTGGCTCCCTCCAAACAGCTGCACAGAAGCAGGGGCCAAACCCATCTTTGTCCAGTGAGTCATCTTGCATTGGCAGCATGTGACACAGATACCTTATCAAGGCTCCTGGAGTTGGCGTTGTCAGGCTTGTGTTTTTCTAAAGATGAGGTAGAGCTGGAATACAGTTCAGTGGTGGAGTGTGTGTTTTAGCACACACAAGACCCTGGGTTCCATCCCCAGCAGCAAAAACAACCCCCCAACCAAGAAATGGAAAAGCAAAAGATTAGGCAACCAAATTCCCAAGCCCTGATGCTAGCAGGCACTTCGCAGCATCAGGAAGTGAACTCACCGGCCCTCCCAAAGCCTATACGTTCCTTATTATTCATCTGGTGACCCTGGGAAGAAAGGCTTAGATCAGAAAAAGGAAAGGTGAGAGAATTTAGGAAAGCATATTAGCTGAGTATGGAGGTGCACACTTTTCAACCCAGCACTTGGGAGGTCAAGTCTGGGGGATCAGCACAAGTTCGAGGCCAGGCTGGGCCACAAAGTGAGTTGAAGTTCATTCTGGAATACATAGCAAGACCCTGTCTCAAAAAATGAAAAAGAAAACAAAACGAAAACAAAAACCAAATAAATAAATAAATAAATAAATAAAATTAAAAACATAAGAAGTAGAAAAGCAAACAATACTGTAAAGTTGTGGTCTTATTCTGAGGCCAGGGCTTTATCCTCTAACAAGGTTAAGCATCAAAAAGCAGGTTTGGAGTCTTTGAAGTTTAATCACGGTAAATATAGAATCTACTTCTCTAGGGATTTTTAACATATGTTTAGGTGTCTATGCCTACGAAGTTTAAAAGTCATTTAAATTTTGTTTTTTGCTGTGCCAGGGATTGAACCCAGAGCCTCCCACAAGCTTAAGGACACATTCACCATTGAGCTACACTCCCAGAACTAAAAGTCACTTTTTATTTGCGTTATCTTGTACTGACATCACAGAACCTCAGTAACTATGTGTTTATTATGACCTCCATTTTATAGAGGAGAAAACAGGTTTGTAAAAATGAGATTTGAAAGTTTGAATTTGAAATCTGAAACGAAATGAAGTTTGCTCAAGTGTGATGTCATAAAGAGTTGTTTGGCGCTTAAATAAAGTCAACTTCCTGACTTCAGATACAATCTATGTTTTCTCCTGCACAACAAGATGTAACGTCCTGAGATGTCTAAAATATGTAACTACTGCCTACATATTTGGGAGGGCACTTCAAGCAATCTCTGTAGCCCATGTCTTGCGATGCTTGATTTATCTAGACTTGTGTATCCCCTACACAGCCACACGATGTCAGCGTAAGCTTGGTGGTTGACAACTGGCGTCATTCCTCGCACCAGTAGAGGGCTCTGGTTCCTTTTTTCCAAACGTGAGAAATGGGAATGGGAAATGACAAGAAGAAAACCCTTCAGAGTCCACATTGATTAAGTAGGATGGCGGGAGGTTTGTTTTTCTTTCCCTTTTTCTCTTTCTTTTTTAAATTAAGCAACTAGAGTTCAAACAAACAAGTTCCCATTTTCACCTCTGTGTTTGCTTTTGGAGGCACGAGGTCAGGCGAGGGGCCAGCGGCCTAACTCACATTATTCATCTGTCCAGCTCCAGCCCTGGAACAAGTGTGAAGAAATGAAGTAGCTTTGGTAGAGAGAAAACAGTGTTGTTATTGTTGCTGGTGACAGTTCTATTTGCCAACAAACATAAAAACATACTTGGAACCCAAACGGGCTTGTCAGAAGGGACTTTTGTTCCATGCTTGGGCTGGGACACTTCCAGAGAGAAATCAGACCGGCGTTTGAACTTCGGTAGGCAGAGAGCGAGCTGTGTACAGCAGCTACTGACCCGAAAGGCCGGGCCATCAGCTGCACTTTTCATACGGGTGTTGTTTGACCGCAGTCCATGTGGCTCTCACTGCCAACTGGGGTCACTGCCCTGAGCGGGCATTATGGGGGAGGAGCACAGAGCCTGCCGTCCAGGAGCATGGACTTGCCACAGAAGGGGATAAACAGCTTTGGATGCTGAGCTAGGCCTTGGAGACAGCGATCACGGCCCTCATTCTGCAGGGTTTTTACATTGTCAGGTCTCAGTGATCCCAAGATCACTTGGCAGCACCTTGGAGATCTGCTTGCTTCATGGATCAATTGGATAAAGCCATCCTTGCTGTGTCTGCAAGGAGAGTTTAGGGTACGTAAACTCATGTTAATGCCACTTTAAGAAAGCGTAATTCAGAAAGCCAATCTGCCTATCATTGCCACTGCCGAATAAGTCAAGATGAAGGTCCCTTCCACAGCTGTCCAGGGCCTGCCTCTTCCCACTGCAGATGGGAGAAGCTCGCTGGATGGATGGACTTACACTAATCTATGTATTTGGAAAGAGAGGTAGTGAGGAATTACTACCGTGGTGGGTAGCATTAAAATGCAGTAGAATTGAAAGCACTTTGAATGTTAATTCCTGGCTCCTCGCATCACTGCTGCAAGGAAACGTAGGGTATCACTGAACATCCTAATGTTATGTTGAGCTCTAACGTGGAAAAGCATTTTACAGATGATCAGGACCAAAATGTTCATAGGTAAGAAGGCAGGTTCTGCATAGGAGGAGTTCACGATGTTGAATAAGTGGGCGAGCCATTTATAAATAACGGCTGCAGGAAACAAAGTGATTTCTCCAGTCATGCATCTAATTGGTGGCCGATCAAGGACTGGAACACAGCCTCAAACTCCCCCATTAGTGCGGACTCAACTTGATTTTGCCACCTTCAATTTTGAAAACCTTCAGCTTTATTGATTTTCTTTTTTATTAAGGCGGGGTCTCACTGTATAGCCCAGGCTCAAACTCACAGCGATCCTCCTGCCTCAGCCTCCCAACTGTGCTGCCATGCCTGGCAGATTTACTTTATTTATCCCATGTATTATTTCTTGCAGTGCTAGAGATTGAACCTAGGTCTTTGTACATGCTAGGCAAGGGCTCTACCACTGCACTACACCCAATCCCTATCTATTTAGTTTTAAAAGCCTTATCTTAATCTACAGTTAGCCTTAAGACTACCAAGTTATAAGCCAGAGGCAATGCAGAGAAGCCCAACTAACGGGCTTGTGAACTTGAACTGACTTGAGCTAAAAAGTTAATTTTCAATACTCAGCCTCAGGTTTCTGGGCATTTATGATAGGAAGACAGAAGGTCTTTAACACAGCAAAGGTTACAAACTTTTATCTGAAAAGAGTAAGATACTTTGGCTTGGGAGACTGTATCACCTCTGTTCTGACTACTCACTGTCAAAGCTCTAGAATGAAAACAGTCATTGAAAAATATACAACACACAGATGAGCATGGCTGTGTGTCTTTTAAAGAAATACCTTTACTTAGAGAAACAAGAGGGAGAAGGGATTTGGCCCTCAGGCCGAAGTTTGCAATAAAGAATTTGGTGTTTGGCTTACTATTCTTTGGCATATTCCTTGTCTAAACAAAGGGATATTATTCATCTCTGTAGATGGCACTGTACTGAGACTCTCAGTCAGTTGTATCTACTCACTTTAATAAGCAGAGATCTTAATTTTTTTTCAGTCAGTGACTTGACAAAAGATCAAAGTGCTAGAAGATTCAAGATCTGGTGAAGGCCTGCTTTCTGGTTTGCTGGTAAATTTTCTGAGAAAAAGAGAGAGAGAGGGAGAGATCGGAAGACAAGGAAGAGAGGGTGAGGGAGAGAAAGAACAGGCAAAAACAGAAGGAAAAGAGAAAGAGAAAGAGCGGAAGCACTCTCTCATGGTCCTTCTGATCAGAGTGTTGCTTCTGCTCGTGAGAGTTCTTCCATGGCCTGCTCTACATCTAACTACCCCCTGAAGGCCCCACGCCCACACCCCCTCATCCTGAAGAGAAGGGCTTCAACATATGAATTTGGGACCATGGAAGGGAGACACACATTCAGTCCATTTTTCTGGGAAGATAAAGCCAACATAGTAGCAGACTTCCAAGATGAGAAAACTGAAGGCCAGGAATGGAGATTGGAATTTGAGACCTCTCCTGACTGCCTAAGGAATGTACCACCCTGGGTTAGGCCAGGCATAGCACCACATTAGCTCATCTAATCCTCACCTGGGACAGATTTTCATTATGCCAACTTGACAGGTAAACACTGAGAGTAAATGATGTGCTCAAGTCTTCTGGTAAGCTGCAGAGTCCTGCCTAGAACTCTAGTTCCACCTAGAGTTCCACCTAGCTCCACACATGGAGCAGCATTTTCTTGGAAGGGTTGGCATATTAATAATCTATCCATGCTTGATTCTTGCACATTTAGTAGATGCCCAATAAACGTTAGTTGAATATTGAATAAGTATTTAGTGGATGACGAGATATTTTTATTTATACATTTTTATCTAATGTTCTTTTTAAAAATAATTGTCCAGGGTCCTGGGGATGTAGCTCAGAGGTAGCAAGCACTATGCCTTGTGTTTGATCCCTGGCATTGCAGAAACTAAAACCAAAAACCAAAAACCAAAAAAAAAAAAAAAAAAAAAGACAAGGAAGAGGAAAAAGCAACAACAGAAAAGAGACTGCTCATCCCTCTCAAATCAGCTTAACGACCAGACTTGAGTTATCAGGCACACGATTTCCCGTCTACTCTGCATGATATCAAGAGAGTCTACGGTGGCAACGTGGGATCCATCTTCCTTTCCCATAGGTGGCCATTGCAGTGGGGTGTGGCCACCGGTGGCGGGCGGGGCCATGGCTGTAGGCAAGCCAACCATGGTGGGAGGGCTTGGAGGGGCCAGTTACTTTCAGAGGTGCTGCCCACTTTGGGTGGGCAAAAATGTCACTGTTGGAAAGAGGAAAGCACCATTTAGAAGCTCAGGGACATAGTTGCCCCAAATCTATGCCAATAGCTATTCTCTGATAAGCACAAGCCCTTCAGGCCTAGGCTGTTTAGTTTGGCTGGTGCTGGCAGAGTCCCTGTCACTGTGGAGAAGTCACTTCCCTTCTTTGGGTTTCACCTTCCTCCTTGGCTGGACCGGGCAATCCCCAACCCCCCTCGGGTTAGAGGAAGAGAGAGCAGTCAGTGACCCCCTGGGGACTGTTCGGGGACGCTGAGGTGTGGTGAAATAATTTCAGATACAAATGTGACACGGATGGGCTTTCCCCACTGATGCAGGGGCCACTGCGTGTGCGCAGAAACTGTAGACGTTTTTGTACCTGGACTTCTCCTTCTAGGGAGTGGGCAAACCTCTAATCTTCCTCAAAGAGGAATCTGAAAGAGCAGAAAAAGAATTTCAGACAGGATAGGTTAGTGCAGCCAGTATGGAAAACGGTATGGCAGCTCCTCATATAGAACTACCATATGATTCAGAATCCCACTCCTAGATATTTATATATCCGGAGAAGATGAGATCAATATGCTGAAGAGACATCCACACAGCCGTGTTCACTGCGGCACTATCCACAATAGTCAAGAAATGGAAACAATGTAAGGGTTGGTCAACTGGTGAATAAAGAAAATGTGATGCACAGTTCCTGTAGTATGTCCGAGGACACAGTAGTCAGCCATCAAAAGAATGAATTCCTGTCATTCTTGACAACTTAGATGGAACCAGAGAGCAAGTGAAATAAGCCCGACACAGAAAGACAAGGACTGCAGGGTGTTCCACAAGTGTGGAGTCTGCAAAGGTTGATCGGGTAGAAGCTGAGAGTAGAATGATGAGGACCAGCCTGAGGGAGTTGTAGGGGTGGATGTGGGAAGAGGTCGGGTGCTACTTCAGGGTGAGATAGAAGCAAGGGGTTCCCGTGTACAACAGACAGCAGAGTAACTCCACAGAACAGCTAGGTACCGCACATTTCAAAAAGCGAGAAGAAAGGACTTTGAGTTTTACCATAAAAAATGATACATGTTTAAAGAGAAAAATATGTTTAACTTGATTTGAACATTACTCAATATATACAGTGTATTGAAATGGTATATGGTACCCCATCAATATGTATAACTTTTATCACTTAATAAGAAGTTAATAAGTAAATAACAGAATAGGAATTTGACTTTTGCCACGATCCAGGGAAGATGCACAGCACGAGGATTCGGTCAAAGGAAGTGATGGGGGGTGTTTAGATGGTAAATTACTGACTTCATCTTTCCCGTTTGGGGGCCTTGCAGAAGCAGGAGATTTTGGGGTGTGTGGAGGGGTTAGGCTTCCTCCCCACCAGCAGTGCATTGACACCAGGGATGAGACTCACCATCTTTGTGTTTATTTTTCTCATCTGTGAAATATGCGTATGAGATAGTAACATCAAATGTGTATTCCACTTCAGAGAGTCTGGCCTGGAAGCTCAGGGCTTGCTTTAAAAAAATTGGGGAGCAGTTTTTAAAAAAGATTTTAATTCTTTATAAATATAAATGATTTCATGTTTTAGGTGCGAATTTATCCAGTGTTTGTTTACTTTTTATTTATGTTTATGTTGACATATAGAGCATAAAATGTAGTTAATTCCAGAAATACTTTCTGTTACGATTGGTGTATGTGTTTCATACTTACAAAGGTATTCTTATACAAAAATCAGATACCTACATACTATTTTAGGTGTTTTCTCTTTACAATTAAGTATTTCTGCTTTTAAAATTTGAAATTAATAGATATCCATTAAAAATAAATTAGCATATATATGTGCGGACATGAAATTTTTCATGAAAAATAAAAATGCCACATTCATACCTCATTCCATTTCCTTCCCCAGAGACAACTACTGCTAACAATGGAGGGACGAATTCTTCATACTTTCTCTAAACTTGCAGGATATGTTATGTATGTGTGTGTGTGCATGTATGCATGGATGTGACACTTAGTTTTACATAATTAAAATACATCTTCATACAGTATGTTATCATTCTATTGTTTGATTTTCTTCATATAGCATTAGTTCCTAGAGATCCTTCTATGCCAGTTTAAACAGCTGTAACTTATTCTTCTTAATTGCACAATATCAAGTGATATACACATACAGATATCTCTCAACAACGTATTGGGTTATGATCTGATGAACTCATTCTAAGTTAAAAATATCACTAAGTCAAAAATGTGCAGACTACACCTCACCTATGAGATGGTGTCACCTAGTAACATAGGACACTGTCAAGAACCTGTGGTTCTCCTCATCATGGGGTGGCTTACTGGGGTCTGTAACTCACTGCCAGTGCTCAGCATTATGGGAGAGTAGCTCAGGTAAAGATCTAAAGTGAAAATTTGAAGTAGAATTTCTACTGGATGTTTACCGCTTTTGGAGCATAATAATGGCAAAAAATCATAAGTTGAACCATTGAGAGTCAAGTGGTACCTGTATTGTAACTTACACTTGACTTTGAAATTCACCTATAATTTGTGTCAGCAAGTGATGTGAGATGAGGATTAAAATGGATTTCTCTCCCCCAAACAGGTAGTTTTTCCAATGCTCTCCCATGTGTTGAGATGAGGGAATGTTTTATTTTGTAATTTACTTCCCAAGTCAGTATGGGTGTCTTGGTTATGTTTTTCTTGTTGCTGAGACAAAATACCCAACACCCAAATTGAAGGAAGGAAAGATTTATTTAGCTTACAGTTTGTGGAGGTCTCAGTCCATACTTGACTGGTTCAGAGAGAGAGTGGCACATGCAGAGGGCAAACTGTTCAAAGCAGCAGAGCACAGCAAAAGAAATCAGTAAAAAGGGAGAAATGGCTGCAAGCAGCCTCTCTCCTTCTCTTATATTGTAAACAGGCTACCCCCAACCGGGGGACGTAGCTCTCACACAGTGTCCATGCCCTCCAATTCCATAGGCTCAGGATGTGTACAAAAAGTAAGCACTTGGCTTCCTGCTGAATCACTCAGTGAAACCTCTAGACTCCCCAAGTTGACACAATGTATCTACCATAACAATGGGTTAATACATTTAAAAAATAAGGATGACAAATTTGTATGCTATGCCACAATTAGAAAATACTTTGCTATGTGTAATCTCATTTGAATCTCACTGTACTAGGTGTCATGGTAAATACTATTTTTTTTTGTTTTAACCTGATTTGGTGAGGTGGGGGGTGGGAGTTGAGGGGTCAAGGGTCTGCCAAGGTTACACAACTAAGTGGGGAGCTGAGGATCAACTTTAGTTCTCCCAACTTGCAAATCTGAGTTTTGCCTACAAGTGGCCAAGAGTTTTATGAGTTTCAGCAACAGAGGGACAGTCCCTGCCTGTCCCCCTGCCAGCTACTCTTGCTTTCTTCTTTCTTCCAACAATTATTTCTCAAGCTTCTATTATTGTGCATTGTGCTAGGGTCTGCCACAGAAAGTTCCACAACCTTCAGAAAGTCATTATTCTCAGCTTGGTCTTCCTCATCTGTACAGTGATCTATGAAATACTTTAATAAACTTTCAGAGTATGGAAAAAAGATTCACCGGTTTCATCAGGAAGTTGAGTTTATCAAATCATTGGCTTTCCCAAGCATTTCCTTTAAAATCAAAGACATAGTGTATTATTTTGAGAATTCCTCCAGATCTTAGCCCTGAAAATGATTCTGTACAATCATTTGGTCTGTCTGGTGTTTTACCTTGGACAGGTTGAGATTAAGTTTTTCAGGAGAGACTTTGCCTACCTTTCTCGTCGTTGTTACTGTCATAGGTCTACAACAACAGACACTTATGACCCCATAGTCTTTGCTGGCCAGGACTCCTAGCCTGGCTTAGCTGGTGGCTCTTAGCTGGCTTCAGTCAAGGGCAGGCTTGGTTTAGAATCATTTCAAGGCTGGCTGGAGTGAATCCACTTCCAAGCTCCCTCATAGCTCTGCAGAGGGCTGCTTTGGGATTCAGCTCCTCTCTGATTATGGACGGAAACTTCAGCAGTATGTGGACCCTCTCCACAGGACAGCCCACAACATGGGAAGGGATCCTTTCACAGCAAATGAGCAAGAGAGATTGGTCAAGACAGAAGCCACAGTTCTGTGGCACTTCTTTCTCATAAGTGAGGTCCCATCACTGCTGCCACAGGACAGGGGACAACTGAGGACTGTTTCTGAGGCTGCTGACCATGTGGAACTTCTGTGCTTCTCAGCTGAGGCTGAAGGGCCAGGTAATTTTGTCAGATTACACAAGAGGTCGGAAAGGTGTTGGGAGCAACACTGTCTGGTTTTCCTCATCCCTATGATGCTATGCTGCCTCCCAGCTAGAATGAGAGAGGACAGAGTCCCAAGACTCAGAGGAAGGGGTTTGGGTTATATATCACCAGGCCTGCCCCTTTGCTTACCACCGTTACTATCATGGAGTATAATTTGAGGAAAAACTGGCACCTACTTGCTTCATCATGGTAGGTTACTGATGTCTTTCTTTTGTCTTTAATTTAAAACACATGCAAATAAGAGTAATGTGCAAAAATGTAGTAGAAAAGGATAAAGAGGAGCACATCCTTTTCCCCGGCACCTCACTTTCCTCCTCAGGAGCAGCCTCCGGTACCAGCTTCTTGTGTGTCTGGCCAGAGACTGTTGATGCATGTGCAGGCTCGTCGGAGCAGCCTGTTGTGTCTTTGTAAATAACACACATAAGAACAAAGAGCAACTTACAGTGTGTGAAAAAATAAGGGCTCAGCCAGTATTTATTGAAAATAAACAAACAAAAATCCTACACATCAACAAGTGATGGGCTACCCACTAAGAAAATGAACAAAAGAAGAAAGATCCAGAGTTGCTACATGTAGCCAGAGATGCCAAACCTCATGAGCCATCAGAGAAACGTACATAAAGACAAGGAGATGTGACCATGACACACAGGATGGTATGTATTAGCTTTCCACCTCTGTGACAAAATACAAGGTGTGATTGAAAGATACGGTGAATTTTTCAATTAAAAAAATTACAGTAAAGGACCCATTGGCAGGAATGGTGGGATAAATGTGTTCTGAGTCAGAGGAAATATTTTGAATATTTTGAGAGAGATTAACAGCAATGTATCTTGACTGGAATAAAATCAGATTTAAACATTCACTCTATTTTATGGTCACCCTCATTGATCAACCGTTTATTTACAGCAACTTCTGTCAATTAAAAACGTTGTAGTGTGTCCTCATTCACTGTTCTCATTGGATCTGGGACTATGCAACTTTTAGCTTATTCTCAAAGTCAAAATGACCATAAAAACAAAACATTTTGAATCAATTCAGGACATCAAGGCAGTAACAAGAGCACAACAAAGACATTCACAGAAGAGAACTTCTAGAACTGCTTCAGAAAGTGGGAAGAATGGTGGGAAAGTGTGTTCAAACAGAGGGGGAGTATTTTGAGGTGGGATAATGGCAATGTGTCTTTTACTATAACGTATTTTAAAAGAAAATTTAAACATTCATTGTGTTTTTTATCATAACTCCTACCCGAGAGAAATCAATTTAAAGGAGGAAAGATTTGTTTTTGTTCATGGTGTCAGAGGTTCAGTTCGTGGTCACTCAGCTCCGTTGTTTCTGGGCCCATGGTAAGGCAGAGCATCATGGTAGGGAGCAACTTAGCTCTTGGTAGACAAGAGGCAGAGAAAATGAGGGATCCCAATAGCTCATTCAGGGGCAGGTATCCAGCATAAGGTTCTACCTCCTAGAATTTCACACCTCCCAACGGCATCACCAAGTGGGGATCAAGCCTTCAACACAAGAGGCTCTAGGGGCATCCTGGATCCAAATCATGACATGATGAAAACACAAACATCACTGCTGTCTGGCTGAGCCAGGTTTACCACAGTCTTGCCAACACATATTTTGTCACTCTATTTTATTTTAGCCACTCCCATGAGTGCTCAGGGATATCCCACTGGGCCTCCAAAGTGCTTTTCCCTAACAGGTAATGAAGTCTAATGTCCCTTCACATGTTCACATTCTTTCTGCAGATCTTGTTCTATAAAATGTCTGTCCATTCACGTCTTCTTTTAATTATTCAACTGGATTATCTGTCCTTCTACTGTTAAGTTTTGAGTCCTCTGTGTACAATGTACCATTTATGTCCCAAGTGTTTGGACACATGCCTGGTCTGTTTCTCAACCTCTTTTCTGTTTGTTTTCTGTTTGTTAGTACCTGTACTAATGTCACACTGTCCTAAGGATAGTAGGTTAGCAAACATTTTATATATCTCCTAGGCCTGTTGCCCTTCCTTATTCTCTATCTTCAAAACAGATTTTAGCTACTCTTGGCCTTCTGTTTTTCCATATGATTATTTTTGGACCAATGTGTCAAGTTTTGTATAAACTCATGAGAGACAGAGAATTGTGGAGAGTTTATGGAGAACTGGCATCTTTATGCTAGATAATATTTTCAACCATAAATGTGGTCTAATTCTCCATCTGTTTAGTATTTCTTTTATACTCTTAATAATATAAGGTATCTTTCTTCAGGAAGTCTTGCTGTGGTTTTGATTTTAAATGTCCCCAAAAGGTGTATATGTTACAGGGTAGGTTCCAAGTAGGTGCTACTAGGAGATGGTAGAAATGAAAACACAGGGCTGAGAGGCAGGTCATTCTGATGAGGTAAATGGCAGGCTGGCTAGAAAACAGGGTGTAAACTGTAATTTACAAAGATCCAGAGGGGAAGGCTGGAAATAGGATGCACCAGTGTAACCTGGTCCAGAACAAATACTACCTGTCAATTATGGCCAGGACGGGTGGGCAGAGCAACTTCCAGTGTACGGGATCTAGGAGGGTATCAAAAGATGGAGGGAGGCCACAGCCATTCGCTTCACTGACACTGCAGTCTTGATGTTCTGATGTCCTGTTTCTGCACGGACCTGTCCAGTGAGCAAAATGTATCTCTTCCTTTCTTCTCTTTTCTTCACTCTGCTTTTTCTCCCTATACTTCACCTTTCTTCCCTCTTTCCATGTTGAATCATCTTGTACTGTGCATAAAAGTTGTGTTTAACTGTTTATCAGTTATCCTGGCCAATTCTTCAATTCTTTGGGTGGGACAGAAAGAGCCTGGAGTCTTCAGATACTGTGAAGTCTGGCAACCATTCCAGTCACCAGCGACATGTCCTTGAGGGGGGTTATGAGACTTTGACCTTTTCTTCTTTCTCTGCTTCGCTTCCTGGTCATGAGGTGAGTGATTTCGCTCTGCCACAGGGCTGCCCCCCTGCTGTGTTGCCTCACCATTGACCTGGAAGCTGCAGACCCACTTATTCATGGACCAGAACCTCCAAAAACAAAGAGCCAAAATGAGCCATTTTTCTTTCAAAGTTGATTATCTCAGGTATTTGTTAATAGTGGCAGAAGACTAACACAAATGTTGAACATTGTTAGAGGAAAACCTTGTTCTTACATCTTGATCTGTAACAGGAAGGATTTCCCCAGGCACACTTCCACTCCTTCACCTACTTCACCCTTGGAGAGATGTAATGACTCATCTAAAATCAAATTTGCAGACTACATCAATTTATCTCCAACCTTTTCCCTTTTGGGAATATAAGTCTGTATTGAGCAGGAATTATGCTTGTGTCTGTAGGATAAGTTTGTTTTTTTCGTGGAGGTTCTGTTGAATATAAATTGTGACAGCAGCATCATTATCTCGTTCCTCACTGCAGGGAAAAACATTTCCCGTTAACTATGATGCATCTGTAGGTTTTTGGTAGATGCCTTTATCAGTTTAAGTAGTGTCCTTTCTGTGTTGCCAAGAGTTTTTGTCTTGCACAGAGGTCAAATGTTATCCATTTTTTTTGTTTTATTGAAAAGATCATGTGATTTTTCACCTCTATTCTGCTTACAATGCAAGCTGCACTTTTCTCTTGTAATTTTTAATGGTGATAAATTTAAAACCTAAAAGTTGAAGCTTTGTGCAAGGAAGTCGTACGAATTTTTCTTCAGACTTACCAATTGTCCTGCCTCGCTCGCTTCACACTACCCGCTCTACACACACAGGTGCATGTTGATTACTTATTTTTCTGAAAAATTTTAAACTAAAGGTGTTATACCCATTTATCTCTAAATATTTCAATGTATATTTCCTAAGAACAGAGACAATCTCTTATGTGACTATAAGTCAATAAAGACAGAAAATTAAACACTTAGAGATACTGTACTCTTCATGTGTGGATGTTAAACCAACCCTGCATTCTTAGGATAAGCTCCACTCTGACTTGATATTTATGCTTGTCATGTTCGTGAGATTTGGATCTGAACTGGTCTGCCTGCTTGCTTCCTGTCCCCACCCGCTAAAGCTGTGCTTAAGAGAGAGCTGGGCTTGATAACTTTCTTCTTCCTAATAACCTTGCTCAGTCTTAAATAGTACGTTAAAAAGTAGTCTCTCTTGTTCCACTTCCTGGAAGAATTGTGTGAGATTATACTCTTTCTTCCTTAAATATAGTAGAGAATTCACCTCTGAAGGAGTAGGAAGGGTTTTGATTTGCGATTCACTTAAATAGCTACAGGACTAGATTTTCATTAGAGTCTGTTTTATAAATAATTTTTTAAAAGCCATTTGACCTAATTTTCCAAAGTTGCAAATAGTATCATTGTATTAGCCTTTTAATATATGAGCATATAGAGTCATGTTCCCTTTTTCATTCCTGATATTTTTACTTGTGTCTTTTTGATTGTTTTCTTGATTAGTCTTGTTAATAATTTTCTTAGTTTTTCCAAATAGTTAACTTTCTGCCTTGCTGGTTCTCTCTTGTGTGTTTGCTTTCTATTTTTATTAATGTCTGTTCCTATATCCTCACTTTCTCCATTTTGTTTTCTTTGGGTTTAACTTGCTATACCCCTTCCCCAACTTCTTGAGATAGATCCATAGAACATTGCTATTTTGGTATTTTTTCTAATATATATACATTTAAGAGTACATCTTTCTTCAAACACATCTTTGGCAGCCTTCCATAAGTTTTGATATGTGGTAGTCATCATTTCAAAATATTTCTAACTTTTATTGTGACTTCTTCAACTCTTAAATAATGTTGCAGTGTATTAACTTCTAAATATATATGAGGAATTTTTAGTTTTTATGCAATTGATTCCTAGTTTAATTTTTTTATTTAAAACCACTTTTATTAGTCCGTGTTTGAAGGACGTGACTTTTACCTTCTTTGTGTGGCATTGGTCCCTTCATTCCTCCGTGCCTCCCATCCTTCCTCCTGCCCTGATTGCTTGACTCCTCTTCACGTTTGAGAAAGATCTCTCTGCTGCCTATAACCTTTTATTTATATTTTGGATTTCTCATATAAGAGACATTTCAGGTTGTGTCTGGTTTATTTTATTTAACATTGTAGTCTCAAGGTGTATCCCTTTGCCTACAAATGATTCCAAAGTTCAGCTACAGTATTATGCATTTTACTGCTAATTTCACTCTACTGGACTTCTATTTTTCTGAGACAGGTCTCCCTAAGTTACCAGTCTAACCTTGAACTGGCGATCTTCCTGCCTCAGCCACACTAGAAGCTAGGAACTCCAGGCACATGTCACTGCCCCTAGCTTCTGTAGGATTTCTATTGTTTCAGATTTTTAAAGATCTGCTTTATGGTCAGTATTTGTATAAGCTGCGGGTGTACTTAAAAAGAATTAGTGCAAGTTTAATTATATTTTTCAGCAGTTTTATATTCTAACCTTTATTTTTTTCCCTCTACTTTGTCAGTTACTGAGAGACAAAAGAAAGATAGTATTCTACAATTTTGGGTTTGACTGTTCACCTTACTTAGGTAAATTTTGGCTTTAGATATTTTGATCTGTAGGACACTATACAAATTTAGAATTATTATACCTTCTTGATGGTTAATATATTTTTTATTTTAAAGACAAAAGAATGGAGACATATAAACCAGAATAACACAAAAACAATACAGGAAATACAAAATTATAGAGAAGATAGTAGGGAATTAGCATTGGATGCTGTATTACATAATGTTATCTTTGCATTTGTTAACACAGAAACAATAAAGGAAATACCAAATTATAGAGAGGATAGTAGGGAATTAACACTGGATGCTGTATTACATAATGTTATCTTCGCATTTGTTACTCAGCTACACAGATGATGGCTCCTTTGATTAATCAATTTTTTCCACTCTTGTCTCAGTGTTCTACCACCCAATCAGTTGTCTTCCCTCTGATAATAACTGTACTTTTGGGTTTATTTACTCCCTCAGGCTCTCATATTGGGAAGAGATATGGCTGCCTCAAATTATGCTGTAACAAACATGGGTGCACACAAATTGCTATGGTAGGAGCTGGAAAAGCACCCATCCTCAAAGATGGTAGATAGGCAGCTGTTATGGTTGATACATTGTATAAACTTGGGGAATCTGGAGGTTTGGCTGAGTGATTTAGCAGGAAGCCAAGGTGCCTACTTTGTATACATCCTGAGCCTGTGGAATAGGAGGGCATGGAGACTGTGTGAGAGCTACACGCCCCCTGGGTGGGGGTAGCCTGTTTACAAGGTAAGGGAGAGAAAGAGGCTGCTTGCCAGCCATTCCTCCCTTTGGCTGGTTGTTTTGCTGTGCTCTGCTGCCACGAACATTTGCCCTCTGCCATGCCACTCTGCCTCAGAACCAGCCAAATATGGACTGAAACCGCCACAAACTGTAAGTTAAATAAACCTTTCCTTCCTTCATTTTGAGCGTTGGGTATTTTGTCTCAGCAATGAGAGAAAAGTAACCGAGACAGAATTTGGTACCAGTAGAGTGGAGTCGTTGCTGCAACTATACCTGACCATGTGGTTCAAGAGTCTTTGGAAATGATTTGTGGGAAGAGTTTGGAAAGGTTCAGAGATGTCTCCTGAAAGAGATGCACTGGAACGCCTTCAGCTGTTCTGTCTGGGAGATTCTGGTCAGAGCTTGGAAGACCAGAAGGCTGATGGAAATCCTGCTGGTAAAGACCGGGTTTGGAAGGTTTCTGTTGGAAAGAAAGACTGCATTGGTGGTTGGACTCCAGATGATGTGTGTTATGGCTTGGCAAAAAGTTTGTCTACATTTTGCACGTGTCCAGAGACTTTGCCTAAGACTGAGATTAAGGGCGGCAGCAAACTGATTAATCTGGCAAAAGAAATTTCAAGGCAGTCGAATGTTGGGACAGTGGCATGGCTATTGTTGGGGGCTTTTAGCCTGATTTATATTGACAATCAAGAGCAAAGAGCACAGCAGGATGATTTAAAATGTGAGTTTGGTCAGAAAGGAAGCTCCGGTAAAGCTGTGGATTGCAAAGATAAGGCTGAGGAGATATCTATTGCTGAGAAGGAACAAGAGAATGGAAAAAAAGATGCCCTAAGGGCATCACAAGAAGCAAGTCTCTAACCTTTGCAGTCTCAAAACTGCAAAGGTGAAAGACCTTGCCTTGAGAAGGAAGCCAAAGAGTGCCGTGTTCCAGAATGGCGGTGGCGGCCACACCAGGTTCCAGAATGGAGGCGGCATAGAGAATTTGTCCCTCAGCATTCGATTCAGTGTGCCCAGCGATCCAGGCACTCGACCCCTATGGCCAAGAGAGAGGAAAGTTTGGCTACTGCTCCAGGTGGCAGCAGACCTTGGCATCATCCACGTGGCCCTGGCTTTAGGTGCAATGGAGAATGCAGGAGTTCTGAGGTTAAAGAGGCTTCTACTCAGAGTTCAGAAGGCCTGGGAGACCAGGCAGTGTGCCCCTGAGAGGGCAGTGTGTGAGGCTGTGAGTGTGAAGCAGAAGGTACACTGGAGACCTCAGAAGTTCAGGAAAGCCAGGACTGTGGATCATCTGAGGAAAGCTGCAAGGAGGGAGCAAAGCAGGCCTAAGAGAGATGCCATGGAAGCTCTGACCACCAGAAGTGCCATAGGGGTGGACTCATGCAAACCTTTTGGAGCTCACAGTATTCCACAAGTTGCTTCAGATGCTGCATGTGGAATTATAGGACATATGTTAGCCCTGCTGGATTTTGGACTTGCTTTGGTTCCAATGCTCTGTATCCCTGTTTGTACCTTTTGGAATGGTAATGTTTATTGTGTGCATTGAATGTTGGAAGTGTTTAACTTTTCATTTATTTGTACTGGGGGCTTGTAAGTAAAGAGTTTGCCTCACATTCTGGAGGAGACTTGGAACTTGCACTTTTCACCAATGCTGGAACTGTTAGGGCTTTGGCAAGTCTTGCAGATGGACTAAATGCCTTTTGCATAAAGGGATGTGCATGAGTCTTTCGGGGCAAAATGTTATGGTTCTAATGTAATATAATGTCTTTGTATCTGGAAACTGGTTTAAAGAAATGTGTCTGATTGCCAGAATGACAAGGGGTGGAATGTTATGGTTGATACATTGTGTAAACTTGGGGAGTCTGAAGGTTTGGTTGAGTGACTCCGCAGGAAGCCAGGGTGCATGCTTTGTACACATCCTGAGCCTGTGGAAGAGGAGGGCATGGAGACTGTGTGAGAGCTACACGCCCCCTGGGTGGGGGTAGCCTGTTTACAAGGTAAGGGAGAGAAAGAGGCTGCTTGCCTGCCGTTCTTCCCGTTTTGCTGTGCTCTGCTGCCATGAACGTTTGCCCTCTGCCAAGTGCCACTCTGCCTCTGAGCGAGCCAAGTATGGACTGAGACCTCCACAAACTGTAAGCTAAATAAACCTTTCCTTCCTTCATTTTGGGCGTTGGGTATTTTGTCTCAGTAACGAGAGAAAAGTAACCAAGACAGCAGGGAACCAGATACACTATGGTCAAGCCCCCATTGACAAGCCCTCAGTGCCATAGGGGGTCCAGTCAAATAGGCGGGTTACCCAGCAAACTGCCATGTTCTGCCTTGATACAGCATGTCCAGAGGCCCAGGGTTGTACCTGTGGACCGCTGGGCTCTGCTTCCTGGTGATTAAATCTTGATACATGGCTAAAAAATCCTAATTGGATAGTCTTCATTTTTTGTTGAATTTAATAAAATTTTATATTGTGATTTATTGTATTTTATTGTTTCCAGTCTTTTTTTTTGAGTATTTATCTGGCCCTCATTTTTTTCTGTTTTTGTTTGTTTTGCTGAGTTGAGAGCTGCCTTCCCTGGTTCCTTGCTCCCTCGCTCACCACTTTGCCTTTATGCTAGTTTGAAATTGTGCAAATGCCCACTAATCATAATCATATGTACCCCCTTGGTTTACTAAAAAATTGGCTTTAATTGGAATTTTACCTTTTAAATAAAAATATTTGATTTTTCTTATATCTTTTCTCTCCATACTTGCTAGCCCATTAATTTCCACACTCATCTTTAAGAAAATGTTCCTTGCACACCACAGTTTCTCGTTGGATGGCTGTTTGTCCTTTGGTCTGTATTTGTAATGTTGGCGATTGAACCCGGGACCTCATGCATGTTAGGCAAGTTCTGTACCACTGAGTTACACTGCCAGGCCAGAAGCCTTAATTTTTGTATGTCTGAGAGCATTTTATATCATTTTCATGGTTAAAGGTAGTTTAGTTTAGTACAGATTTCTAGTTTTATATTTATTTTTCTTGAGAACTTTGCAGATACTACTTATCTTCTTTTAACCACTAGTAGGGCTGATGTAAAATTTGTTAAGTGCCTAATTGTTATTTCTGTGTATATAATTTTTACTTCTGTTTTGTAGCTGGTGAGATTTTCTTTTTTTTTTTTTTTTTTTTTGTATGGGAATCACACTCAGGACCTTGTGCTTACTAGGCAGGCACTGTGCCACAGAGCCATATATCCCTGGCCTGAGATTTTCTCTATATGCAGTTGTATAGTTTTACTATGATGAATCTAGATGTGGATCGATAGTAGAAAGTTGGGGAATATTTCTAAGATTCATGTCTTTCTACAATTAGGAGAAATTCTTAACTGCTAGCATTACAAATATTACTTCCATGCCATTCCCAAAACGGACTTATTTTTGAAATCTTATCAAATGAATGTAGGAATTTCTTAATTTAGTCCCTGTTTCTCTTTTTGTGGTACAGGGCCATTTTACCACAGAATTACATCCTCAGCCCTTCTAAAATTTTATTTTCAGACAGTATCTCACTAAATTGCTCATGCTGTTTTTGAACTTGTGATCGTCCTGCCTCAGCTTCTCAAGTAGCTGGAATTACAGGTGTGTGCCACATTGGCTGGATGTTTCCTATATCTCTTAAGTGCTTGTGTAAGATATTTTATATTTCAATATCATGTATGTTTATGTACATACATATATAGAGTTAAATATTTTTAATACTAAATTTTAACTGATATATAAAGTAAAAAAGTATACCTATTTATGAGGTACCATGTTTTGATACATCCATACATTGTGTAATGTTTAAATCAGGCTAAATATATTTATCTCTTCAAACATCATTTCTTTATGTTAAAAACATTCAAAATCTTTTCTTCTAGTTTTTTGAAATATATTGATCCAGGGATGTAGGTCAGAGGCACAGCATCTGCCTAGAAATATATAGTTCATTGTTGTAACCTATAGACACCCTATTGTATATATATGTAACATATATACACATATATTCAGTATCTATACACATACATTCATATATATATATATGTATTGTTGTCTGGAGGAATTCTTCAGTATTCTCCTTCTGATTAGCATATTTATGCTTTGTGTTAAATTTCATATTGACTTTTAAAAAGTGATTTTACATATTTCCACCTTTCTATTTAGTTCTTGATATATACACCTGTTCTTTCTGTTTTTTCCTCCCCACATATTCTTGGTTTGTTAAAATGAAAGTTATTATTCTATTTATGTGTTTTTGAACAATACACATTCCTTAAGAAGTTTTTCCCAGGCAGGTCCATAAAATTGATTTAATCAGAAATAATTGATATTCAGATGATTGACTTAATTCTTACTGGATTTTCTCCTGTGTGGGGACTGTGGTTTCTATACTTACTGGGAGTGCTGGAATTTTGTGTATGTGCCTGTCTCCTCACCTTACCTCTGCCATTATTTTCCTCATCCTATCAGTGGTCTTGCAGATGCTTAGAGTTGTTGCCACCAAAGTCTCTAGTCCTGAACCACATCTACTATTTCAGGGTTCTTCTCTCCTATTAGGCAGAGCTCTCCAGGGGAGAATACAGAAGTACCAACGAGAGATGCATATTAGATGTATACGGATTTATTATGGGAAAGGCTTTTGTCGTTATGGAGGCCAAGAGCCTCAGGATTTGCCATCTATAAGCTGCAGAAGCAGAAAAACTGGCGGTAGAGTTCCCTTTGAATCTGAAGGTCTAGAACGAGGAGCACCCGGGACGCGAGGGAGGGGTTGTCGCAGCGTAAAGAGAGAGAGCAAAGTGGTAGTTTCTTTAACTTTCTGTTCTTTTAGGGCCTTCAATGGATTGAGGTCCACCCACACATCTTTACTTTCCTCTTTTAAATGCTAATCTCTTCTGGAAACACCTTCCCAGACACATCTAGAAATAATGTTTTACCAGCTCTCTGGGCATCCCTGAGCGCAGACTTTAGAGCTAGACATATAATTACCCACCACACCTCCCAGGGTAATGTTGGTGATATCGCAGTCACAGTTATTAGATTTGCTTTACGTATTTTTGTTACAGAGGCTTTTCCTTGTCTTCTTCTTAGGTTGAAAGCAGAATCTTCAGATGCAGTCTTGTCAGCAGCTTAGTTTTTCACATTTCTTTCATGAGACCCATTCTGGTCCCTGCCGTTACCAATGAAAAGGACTCTACCTCTTCTTTCCTGCGAGGCACCAGTCATCTCCTCACTCAGGATTTATTCTAGATCCTCACTGCACACAGGTCTGATGTTTCAGCTGCTGCTCAGCAGATTTAGTTTCTATAACAGAGATGATTTGAGCTTTCTGTGCTTGTTTTGGTTTGGTTTTGTGTCTTGCCTGTCATTGTGAGGTCATTGCAGCAAGGAGGTGTGAGACAGTATGAAGTCACTGAGCTGTCTTGACCAGGATTTGACCCACTTCTCAAGGAACTGTGGTATCCCTCTTCCTCCCGTGAATGAGCACCTTTCTGTCTCAGGTAGTCAGCCCTGATGCTGGGTCTTGGCAAAAATACAGGGATGTTTGCCTAGGAACAGAGCAGAAGAGTGTAAGGAACTGCCAGGTACAAAGACCATAAGCCAGCACTCTAAGGGAGGTGCTAGAGGAAGTGGGACGAAGGGCTGGGAGGGGTTGAGGTTTGTCACTTAAACGTTCCCCTCAAAGCTCATGTGTTTGTTGCTAGTAGGAGCTGATAGAAACTTTAGGATAGGCGCTCAGGTGGAGGAAGTAGGTCACTGGGTGAATACTCACGGAGGTGATATTGGGACCGCGGTCCATTCCTCTTTCTTTGCCTCCCAGCTGCCACAAGGTGAGCAGTGTCCTCCACCACACTTCCCCCATGAATCACTGGGCTGCCGCAGGACCCAAAGCAGTGAAGCCAAAAGACCATGGATGGAAACCTTTGCACTAGTCAAAACAGACTATTCTTCCAGCTGGGGGTATAGCTCAGTGGTATAAGCACCTGCCTGGAAAGCACAAGATTCTGAGTTTGATCCCCAATACTGCAAAAAAAAAAAAAAGCTTACAAATTATTCCTCCTTTAAGGTTGTTTACTGGAGGTATTTTGTCACAGCGATACAAAGCTGACTGAAATGGGGCCCTGTTCTCTGCCCCTTTTCCCTCCACCAGACTTCCCAGAGAAATACAAAACTTTAACTACCAGAAACATAGATCTGAGAATGTTGAAAGAACAAGAATCAGTTGCCCAAATGGTGTCCATTTATTTTTCTTCTGACAATAGAGTCTCAAAAATGCCCAATTACAAAACTTTAAGGAAAAAAATTGATTAACATTTTTGATATAATTAGCCATAGTCTGGAGTAGAGCTAGACTTTAAATTTTCTGCTGTAGTTGTTTGTTCTTAATAAATTTGCCTGAAGAAATACTTGAAAATAGTTCGCATACTTAAATGATTGAACTTTAGATATTAATGAGCTGCTGATAGTTCTTAAAAGATTCCCAATGAGTTTGCATTATGGCTTAATCTGTGTGTGGTGTAAAACTCTTGAACTGGGAGAAGTCTAGAAGATGAAATGTTTTCCAGAATAAAGCTGTACATCACTGTTCATTCAGTGTGAACTTTCTCTTTACAGCCTTTTAAATAACACAACTATGGAGGCAAATTCAGTTTTGTGTGCATGTGATTATAAGGGGTTAAAATCTCAGGTTCTCTTAACTCTGTGAGCATGTGGTGGCCAGCCCAGAGCCAGATTGAGCCATGTTAATTTCCCAGAAGATTTCAAAGAATTATCTTCTGAAAGGGAGAAGTTTGGGCTAATAAAAACCAGGATTACCTCCAGCAGTCACATGGAAAAGAGTAGAAACAAATTACTCCTGGCTTGTTCAACACTGTTGCCGGGGGTTTTCTCTGGCCAAACCAGATTGCTTTGTTTCTCCTTATTCCAAAGAAGTAATTTCAGTAATGTCCTGGGAAAGGCAAAGCAGCAAAGTTGTACCAAGTGGTCCTCTGTGTTCTCTTTCTCAGGGTACACTTTTCCTAAGAGACGTTGCAAGGATGGTAAGGACTTTGGTGTCATCAGCTCTGGGTTTGAATTCCTGGTTTGCCACTTATCTCCAGCAAAGACTCAGGAAACTTGTATTTCCAATCTGAGCTTCAATTTCTGCAACTATTAAAGAAGATAATTAGCATCTGCACTGTGGTCATTGTCTTAGTTGCTTTTCTCTTGTTGCTGAGACAAAAGACCTGACACCCAAATTAAAGAGGGAAAGGTTTATTTAGCTCACAGTTTGTGGAGGTTTCATTTCATGATCAGCTGGCTGCCAGGCAGCGTGGTGTGGCAGAGAAGCAACCATTCATGATGGCAGAAGACGACAAAAGCAAGAAAAGCAAAAAAGGGAGGAGGGCAAAGTGCAAGGCTCTTTCCCTCCCTTTACTGTGTGCAGCCTACTCACCCCAGGGCAGGTGTAGCTCTCACACCCATACTCATAGGATTAGACCATGAATCAATCACAAACTCTGGAAGCCCACCCCCATGACTGCATGAGGCTTTGGCAGGATATCTAGACACAAACCGTAATATTCCATCCCTGACCCCCAAATACTTGCAAAATACATTTTTGTCCATCTCTAAGAGTTGCCAAAGTCCTACCAGTTTCAGCTTTGCTGAAAAGCCCAAGTCTGATGTCTCCTCCAAGATCTAAGGTAAATTTAGAGCCCCTGTACAAATGAAGACAAAGTTAAATACTTCCAACATTAAATGGCACTAGATAGGCATTTCCTTTCCAAAAGTTACAAACAGGATGTTATGGTTGATACATCGTGTCAACTTGAGGAGTCCAGAGGTTTAGCTGAGTGATGCAGGAGGAAGCCAGGGTGCTTACCTTGTATATATCCTGAGCCTGTGGAAGAGGAGGGCATGGAGATTGTGTGAGAGCTACACACCCCCTGGGTGGGGGTAGCCTACTTACAATGTAAGGGGAGAAAAGAGGCTGCTTGCAGCCGTCCTCCCTTTTGCTGGTTGTTTTTGCTGTGCTGTGCTGCCATGAACACTTTTCTTCTGCCATGTGCCACTCTGCCTCAGAACCAGACAAGTATGGACTGAAACCTCCACAAGCTGTAAGCTAAATAAATAAACCTTTCCTTCCTTCATTTTGAGTGTTGGGTATTTTGTCTCAGCAACGAGTAAAAAGTAACCAAGACACAGGGTGACATAAAGGATTGGAAGCAAAGCAAGTCCAAAATCCAGCAGTGCACCATTAAGTCCTATAGTATCATGTGCAGCATCTAAAGCAAACTGTGGCAAGCTGTGAGCTCCAAAGGGCAGGGGTGGCCCCACCTCTATGGCACTTTTGGTGGTACTAGCTCTCATGGCTTCTGTCTTAGGCCCACTCTGCTCCCTCCTTGCAGGTTTCCTCAGACAATCCACATTCCTGACTTCTCTAAACTTCTGGGTCTCCACTATACCTTTGGGCTCACCCTCACCACTTCACACACTGTCCTCTCAGGGGCACACTGCCTGGCCTCCCCGGCCTTCTTAAATCTGGGTGCAAGGCTTTTAAACCTCAGAATTCTTGAATTCTCCATGCACCCAAAGCCAGCACCATGTGATTGCTGCCAAGGTCTGCTGCCACCTGGAGCAGTAGCCAAGCTTCCCTCTTTCCTGGCTATAGGGATTGAGTGTCTGGATTGCTGGGCACTCTGAATCCAATTCTGCAGAACAAATTCTCTGGGTTTTCACCATTTTGGAACCTGGCACAGCTGCTGTCATTCTGGAACCTGGTGCAGCTGCTGCCGCCGCCATTCTGGAACTTAGTGCTTGGTGGCTTTCTCATAGTGCTTACTGGCTTTCTTCTCAAAGCAAAGTCTTTCACTTTTGCCATTTTGAGGCTGTAAAGGGTGGAAACTTGCTGCTTCTTGTGATACCCTCAGGTCATCTTTTCTTTTCTCCTGCTCCTTCTCAGCAATCAAGATCTCCCCTGCTCTATCTTTGCAGTCCATAGCTTTATTAGAGCTTCTCTTCTGGTCAAATTTATGACATTTTAAATCATCCTGCTGGGATTTTTGCTCTTTGCTCTTGATTATCAACATAAATATTTTTAAAAGCCCCCAACAAAAGCCCTCACACCCCATTAACCACCTTGAAATTTTTTCTGCCAGTTTAATTAGTCTGCCACCCTTAATTTGTCTCAGGCAAAGTCTCTGGATATGCACAAAATGTAGACAAACATTTTGCCAAGCCATAACACACATTGTATAGAGACCAACAGCCAAAGCAATCTTTCCCAGCAGAAACTTTCAAAGCCTGGACTTTACCTGCAGGACTTTATCAGCTTTCTGGTCTGAGCTCTGACCAGAATCTCCCACACAGAACAGACTAAGGCATTCTGGCTCTACTTTTTCAAGTGACAGCTCTGAACCTTTCCAAACTCTTCCCATAAGCCCTTCCCAAAGGCTCTTGAACCACATGGTCAGGTATGGTCACAGTAATGACTCCCTCCCCTGGTACCAAATTCTGTGCTAGTTACTTTTCTCTTGTTGCTGAGACGAAATACCTGATGCCCTAATTAAAGAGGGAAAGGTTTATTTAGCTCTCAGTTTGTGGAGGTTTCAGCCCATAATCAGCTGACTCCAAGGCAGGGTGGCACATGGCAGAGGAGCAGCATTCATGATGGCGGAAGACAATAAAAGCAGCAAGAGCAAAAATGGAAGAGGGCAAAGAGCAAGCCTCTTTCCCTCCCTTTATTGTGTGCAGGCTACTCACCCCAGGGCAGGTGCAGCACTCATACCCATACTCACAGCTTTAGGCCATGAATCAATCACAAACTCTAGAAGCCCACCCCTAAGACTGCATGAGCCTTTGCGGGGACATCTAGACACAAGCCATAATAGTCACGATGGTGAAAAGTTGGATTATGATAAGGTCTATAATGTGTCCAGTGCACAATATGTACTCAAATAATGTCTAGGAATAAATGTCTTATCTTCATCGTGTCAGCAGTTCTCTTTAATCTTCGAGAACTAGTGAAACTCATACTGAGGAGTGTGTGTGTGTGTATGTGTGTATGTGTGTGTGTGTGTGTGTGTGTGTGTGCGCACGCGCTCACACGTGCATGCACTGGAGCTGGAACCCAGGGCTTCATGCATGCTAGTATGTGCTGTACCACAGAGCCCCTCCTTCCCAGTTCCCAAACCTTGCACTTTATAAGTAACTTCTTGAAACTGTGACAGAAGAATGACACAGGATTTGTGTAAGAAGTAAGGAGTTTTAAGCCAGGAGTGATGGTGCACACTTGTAACTCCAGCACCCTAGGAAGGCTGAGGTAAGAGAATTGAAAATTCAACCCAAGCCTGGGCAACAACTGACTTAGAAAGACCTTGTCTCAAAATAAAAAGTAAAAAAGGGGTCAGGGATGTAGCTGTTCTCAGTTTTTATTTCACACTCCAGCCAGATGCAGCCATGAGTTCAAGCTCCAGTACCATAAAACAAACAAAAACAAATAACAAAAAGAATTAAAGAGTTTAAAACAAACTATCAGTTATCTGTTATCTATTGGCTGTAACACATTACTACAAAATTAGCAACTTAAAACAACCATTTATTAAGTTCCCAGATTCTCTGGATAAGAAAATAATAGCATTGTTATATGCTGTCCATGGGAGATGTCAAAGTTTAGGGGTGACTCAAGATTCACTAAGAAATTTCTAAAGGTGTCTCTATCACATCCTATGTGTGGGTCAGGACCTCACCGTGGAACCCCATGGATGTGACATCTCCACAAGGCTTGGGCTTCCTTGCAATATCATAGGTGGCAACTAAGAATCTAAAGGGAAGTTTCCCAAGAAAGCCACGGAAAAGGATCTAACATTCTGGAACCTAACCTTAGAAGAAGTCACATAGTTTCACTTTTGCTGGGTCTCAAGCCCTCCCAGGTTCAAGGGGAAGGAACATGGACTCCACCTTTTTCTGGGAACAGTGTCTGGGTCTGGCCATGAGAATGTAAGGAATGGGACCTAGCCTTTTGGCATTTTGGGAAATTATGTCCACCACAGGAGAGAGTTGATCATCTTAAAGGCATTTGGCTGGGTCTGGCTGGGATGGGAAGTAAAATCTGAGAATAGCTATGAGGCCAGTGCTACAGTGATTCCAGTGGAAATAATGAAGACCTGGAAGAGGCAGGGACAGAGAATGCGGAGGAAATGAGGTAGACCTCAGAGTGGGCACTGGGAGGGATTGATCTCATGCAGGCAAAGAGGAAAAGCAGAATGAAGAATCTGAGGGCACTGTGGCTTTGAACCTGAGTGCCCAGAAGGGTGGAGATGCTATTATCTGAAATAAGGAAGTCACAGAGGAAGCAGGAATCCCTGCTTCACACACCACACAGGGCCTCTTTCCAGTGACTTACACATGCGTAGTCTCCATCTATTTTGCATGCATGCCTTCTGCTCTGCACAGATCTACATGACAGCTCAGATTCTGAGGCTTCACTAAGTCCCTACCAGGCTGGGCTGATGACTCTTTAAGAGATGACATCTATTCCATGAGTAGAAATGAAGCCATCTATGATTATGATCTGGAGCCGAAGCCCTATGTTAACTTTAAGATTTGCCTTTGTAACTGCAAGTCCAGGAAGATGCCCGTAGACAGGAGAGGCTTCTGTGAAAGGATCTCAAGTTGGTTTTTGTGGTATTGTCTGTGCGGGGAGATCAGGCCTCAGGACTTCATGCTTGATCATGTTTCCTTGACTTCACTGGAAGTATCTACCTCTACTGTGCTCTGCTGCCCAGGGCTTAAGATCATGGCCTCACTGTCATTCCAAGAAGTTAGGGTTACCGTGAGGTCATAAGATCATTTGAAAACATTCCGAATGAGTGCGACCCTTCTCCTAGTGACACCTGGAGAGGCTACGCAAGTATTTCAATGAAGCCGCCGTTACTCATCTTTTAGGATGCAGACTTTCAGTTATTTTTATAGTCATTTGGGGAACCATCATCACTGCATACTTTGTCTTCTTACCCTCAGCTGCCTTACGTACTATGTAAGTCAGGCTCTTGTGTTTGAAACTGACAGAGATGAACCCAAGTTAAGTGAAAAATGAAATGCATTGGTTTATGTAGCAGGCTGGAGTGAGTCAGCATCAAGTATGGTAGAATCCAAGGGCTCAAATAGCATCCTTGGGTCTCTGTTCCGTTCATTCCTCTTCATGTGCTCAACTCATTGTGCGTAGCTACCAATGGGTTTCCTACCTGTGCCGAGGAAGGAGGCCACCAGCAGCCCCCAAACTATGCTGTTCTACACTGCGTGAGTCTGGGAAAAAGAGAGTCTGCCCTCACTTGTCATTCATACGTTATTTCTGGGCAGCACTCTGATTGTCCCTAACTGAGCTGTGGCCATTTCTCTGGCTAGGAAAGAAAAATTCATTCACAGAAACAAAGAAGGGTGGAAATCACATGTTCAGGGGAGACAAAATAACAGTGGCCAGTGGCTATGTGATCTGTTTTGGTCTTCATCCTTGATGCCCAGCAACCTTGAACCATCTCCAAAAGCGATCTTGGTGTGTAGATAGGAATGCTGCTTCTCAAGCTCCATCGCAGCCTTACTGCGGTCAGAGTCTGAAGTTTAACAAGATAACTGGGTGATTCTTGTGCACATTGAAGTCCAGAAAAAGCTGAGCTAAAGGAAAAGGATGACAAGGTCTCTGAAGGTGCTTTCCTGAGAGGGCTTGGAGATTCTTGCACGTGACTGAGCAGCGTAGCTGGTAACAGCCCACCCGGGGGAGCAGCAGAGGAAAGCAGCAGGCCACATGTGTGAGGCAGCTCTTCATCACTGTGACACAGTACCTGAGAATATCAAAACAAAGGAGGAAGGATTTATCTTGGCTCATAGATGAAGATCATGGCCAAAGAAAGCTGCTCACCTCATGGCAGTCAGAAAGCAGAGAAAGAGAGAGAGAGAGAGAGAGAGAGGAAGAAGGTGGGGACCAGGTACAGTCCCTGTTGCAGTGCCCCCATGATCCCTTCCCTTCCTCTAGCCCCCATTCCTGTTCCCATTATCTCCCCAAATTCTGTCAAATTATGATCCTACCAGTGTGCTAACCCACTTGAAGTTAGAGCCTGTGATCTAGTCACTTTCCCCAAAAGCCCACTAATTGGCAATCAAGCCTTTAGTACCTGAGTTTTGGGGACATTTCAAATCCAAACCATAAAGCCTACAAACTCTGTGCATGTCCCAGAATTCAGAGGCCAAAGTCAGGTCATGAATTCCCAGCCGTGCTAAGCCCAGGTGATGAGTCTAAACCAAGATAGTCAGTTCCACTCAACTATTGAGCAGGGGCTCCTCGAGCTCCCTGGGTGCAGCAGATGGTGATGCAGTCTTGGTGGGTGAGTCCACAGATGTGTCCTCTGTGGCTTCCACAGTGTAGAGAAGGCAGCTTCCAGGCTGGGAAGAGTCTGTCCCCAGAGTTATGATAATGAGGCAAAAGGTGGCTTGACTTTGCCTCTCTTTTTAATGAACCTTTACTACAGTCAATTGTGAGAATGATCCTGAAATTTGGATCCTATCTAGTTGCAAATAGAGCCACTTCATGCAGAAGAGTTTATGCAAAACACAATCTGACCTAGACAGACTTTGCCCTTTCCCAAGTGAGTTAGTCATAGGTGTGAGATGTGGAAATTAGATAAATCCTCAGTTGGCTCAATCAGTTCCCTTCTCTCTTATCCATTTATTTTAAATAGAATATTCTTGTAAGAAGGGCTGCAGAAATGAAAGCCACAAGAAGTTTAATTAGATAGAGAGGTTTAGAGGACTAGAGATCTGGACCAAAACCGGAAATTGCTTCCTGCCACTTGGCTCAAGGCTCTGAGCCCTTTGCATAAAGAGCACCGGAGTATATAGCACAGGCTAAATTCGGGAGGGATGGGGCGCAGATTCTCCCTGGCCCTTGCAGCTGCCCTGGCCCCTCATGTCCTGCAGTCCTGAAATCTGGGCAGGTGTATTTGCTTCAGATGGACTTTCCAGTCCTAGAGAATGGGAGTTAAGGATGCAGGTTTGGGACTCAGACCCACTGGGTTTCAACTCTCTCTTTGCCACTTATGCATGAGGTTGGGGAAATGACCCAGCTTTAGTCTTCTCTACTATGAAGTGTGATATGTGTTAATCCCCCTCAAAATACCATCCTTGCTTCAAACATACATATCCCATCATTCTTTTTTTTTAAGTCTTGCTATGTAGTCCAGGCTGGCCTTGAACTCACTAACCTAGGCTGGCCCGGGACTCATGACGATCCTCCTGCCTCAGCCTCCCAAGTGCTGGGGTCACAGGTGTGTACCATCATGCCTGACTCATATGCTATCATTCTTGCTGCTTTCTGGATCAATTCTGTAAGTCCTTTTCTGTGTCTTTAGTTGTGCTCTTGTGCGTGTCTTTAGTTGTCTCGTCGTGGCTCCCTTAATGTCCTGAATCAATTCACTGTGTGCCTTTCACTGTCATTTTGACTTTGGGGAAAAGTTGCATGGTGCTAGACCCTGTGAATAAGGTGGTGTGAGGACGCACCATGGTGTATTTAAGAGCCTGCCTTTCCGTTGTACGGCACTTGGCAGAAGCATTTGTCATAGTTTTTGAACCATACCTTGTAAAGACTGAACAGAGGGCTTCCGGAACTGCTTCGGGAAGTGGCGAGGATGTGGATAAGAGTGTCTGAGGTGAGGGGACTAGTGGCAACGTCTCCTTCACTGTACTAACATTTTAAAATTTAAGCACTTTCATCACCTGTAGTGTAGAGTTAGCCATAGGCTCATCATGAGGGTTGTATGAGAAAACGTGGACAGAGCCTGGAGCTAGAGATTCTCTTTCTCCTAATCGCACTCTGAGCACATACATCCCATTCTCATGCGATGTCTAAAAATTCGCAGTGCTTTAGTCTGGCAAAATTGATGACATCCCATTTTTGAGACAACTAGTGACATCCTGAGGATCCTGAGGAATATGGAGCCCTGAAAGAATTACGAGGTCACCGTGCGGGCTCTGGAGTTTTGAGCAGTTAATAAGAAGGGACTGTCTGCTCGCCCACTTTTTATCAGGTCCCCTTGCTGCTCTTCGGAATGATCTTCCCTGTGTACAATCCAGGGGACCAGTGTTACTGTTTTCTCCTTATTTCTCCTTTTGGAACAAGGCACGCGTGCACACATACTGCCTCTGGGCTCCTGGCTTGGGCCACTTCTCCTCCCTTCAGTGGGCACAGTTGCTGAGAATCCCATCTTGGAAGGCAGGGTGTGGGCTCTGAGGGGAGGCTAAAGTCCTGGTTGTTCAGAAGTACTTTCCGCTCCGTGTCTCTGCCTGGACTCCGCCCTGGCCACCTGTGGGGGCCAGCACTCGGGCTCCAGCATGGTCCCCGTGTGCTGCGGAGTTGCACCCTCTGTCTTCCCCCGGCCTCTTGGAAGCCACCAAAGATTCTATAGTAATTATCTTTTACTCCTGAACTCTTCTAAACCCAGGACCCAAGGTTCAAGTCTTGAGGGCACCTTTCTAGGATGTTGGCTGAAGCTTGATCTTAGGAGCATTTCTGTGTCTTTGCGAGCTGCCACCAGCAGGAGTCCACCAGGATTTTTAAAGGAATGTGAAGACCCTGGCATGGGTTTGTTTCTTCTTTGGCAGCTCTTCCCGAGCAGGCCTTGAGCCTTTCTGCTTTGCTCACTTACCCTAGCAGGTCTAGAGGAATAAGGAGATCCATCCTAACAAGTTCTGTTCAGTGTTTCTCTAAAAAGTCTTTTCAGCTTGGCCCCACCTGAAACCAGGGTAAACTCTATCTGTTCCTTCCCCCATGCTCCCCACCCCCATGCTGGGGATTGAACCCAGGGCCTTTGCCCTAAGCCACATCCCCAGCCCCTTTGAATTTTGAGATACAAACTTTCTAAGACACTAAGTTGCCCAGGCTGGCAATCCTCCTACCTCGGTCTTCCAGAGTGCTGGGATTACAGGCATGCAGCATTGCGCTTGGCTAATCTCCTCTTACTTAACTCCCAGGAGCATGTATTGCCTGCATCACTCAAGTTTGGGGCTGTCAGTGTTCTCGTGGGTGTTGCCTACACTTACTCAGTCCCCTCTACAGATGGCAAACTTCAAGTGGGCCACAAGTGTTCTGTGTCTTCTGTCTCAGGAGGGGTTTCATTAGCTGGATGGCCTTGGGCGAAGGACTTACCCTCTCTTCTCTAAGAAAAGTGGACCGTTACCCAGCTCACAGAAATGCCCAGCATTTGATGCAGTTTTACTTTTCTTCCCTCTGTGCTTCCTAGGTGTTCAATAAATATTTCCTGAATGAATAAATTAATGAATAAATATGTGCATAGAATAATGTTCTGTTTCTATGTGCTCCCATCCCTGTCGCTATTTGTCTACATTGATGCTGATGACATGATTATTATGCAAAAACTAACGGTAACTAGAGACTGTTTCTTTCCTCTGGGGCATTGTTTAAGGCTTGAGGTAGGATAAAAGTAATTCTACCTATATCAGCAGGGCTGCTATTCAGTGCAACTGTTGCAAGCCAATATTGCTTCAATTTGTACTGCTTGGATTTCTAGTGTTATGAGTCACTTGTGAAAAACTGACAGAAATATGCTTGTTAAACTCCTGGACGGCCACTGAGTACATCCACCAGACACTAGTACAGGAGTCAGGCTGGCCAGACACACTCCGGATGCAGTGAAGTCACACCGACTGTGGTGGACAGACTGTAGCTAGAGAGGGGACAGCCCCCCGTAGGGACTGGGTGTGCCAGTGGAACTTTTCTGACCTGCTTAGGTTGTGCTTTGTTCCTGCAGTAGCTGTCACTCACAACAGAGTCCCCCCTTCTGAGAAATCCCTTTCTCGGTCCTTCTGGTAGCCTCATTCCTATAATCACCTTACATCCACTCACTGGAGAGCCCTTGGGCATCTCTGCTGTCCAGAGTCACAACCAAATGCCTCCTGATCCAGGTAATGAGTGGTCTCCTGCCTTTCAAGCTGGATTCGCCTCCTAGGGGTGAATCCCCTAGGAGGGTACTTCGTGTGTCAGGGCGGACCCTCCTCGGGCTGGAGGATGGTGAGAGCAAGCTCACCCCTCCTTGGAGGGACTCCCCTACCACCTGCAGTCTGACCCTGGCCTTGGGCTTCCCTAGAATCGGCCTTGAGCTCTCGGTGACCTGTTTGGTCATGGAGACTGCGGCACTTGGGGCTGTTGTGGAAGGTGTAGGATGCGCTCTGCTGCCCTTGCCTGCTTTTTTAGGGAATTTTCCTGCCTAGAAAGATGACCGGCCCCTCACATGCCCTTACTCTTCTCGCTCTGTCCTGTGAGCCAGCATTTGGGGAAAAAATGGCAAAGCTTGTAAACCAAGATTGAAAATAATTTTCAGGGACATAGAATACATGTGATTTTATGTGATTGTGTGTGATTATGTGCAGTAATTTGACCAAGTGAGCCAGAACTTTCCCATTCTGGAATTGATCATTGCTATGCTTTTACCTAAGCAAAAAGCCCACTGAAATATTTGTACCTAATATAAGGGTGTGGACATGAATTCAGAATTCTTTATCTCTAGATAAACTAGTTTACAATAAAAGATGTTGGCTTTTCCTGGCTTGTAACCAGAGAGAGAGAGAGAGAGAGAGAGAGAGAAGACGGGAGAGAGAGACATGGGGAGAGAGAAGAGGGGAGAAGGGAGAGGGGAGAGGGAAAAGAGAGGGGGGAGAGAGAGACTGGTTTTCAGCCAAGTTCTGCAGACACATAACTGTGCACCATGTTCTCTGCTGTCATTTCCAGTAGTAATTCAGTCAGTCGGAACTGGATTCAGAACACTTCCAGGAGGGTTTCACCTGCTGAGTGAGGACTGTAACTCTTAATTCTCAAATCACAGGAACAGGAATCCCAGGCAAGGGCTAAGGCTCTGAAGATGGCCGTGGGCTCCTGCTGACCTCTTCTTGAGGGGCTCGCTGTGCAGTGAGTCAGTCGACCCATACTTGGTGTCTGTGAAGAAGCAGGCATAGACTTGTTCTCTGAGAGAAATACAAGAAAGACGCAATGACGGAAATGTACCTTTACTGCTTATAGAAAAAGAACTTCTAGAATAATGGAGATCACGTAGCGTACCTTTATAGGAGAAGCACTGTAATCTCAGGCCGCTAAGTGGCTGAGACTAATTGGGTGAGGCGGTTTGTCGTGGTGATACCATTCTCATAGAAATTCCGGCTGTGCTACCCACTATCTGAGTGACTTGGGCTCATTAACCCTTCTGGATTTCATTTTCCACCTCCACAAAATGGGGATAATCATAGCCACATATTTCAATCACCTTTCTTGTCACTGAAGCACAAAACTTGACATCCACAACTTAAAGGAGAGAGGTTTACTTAGGCTTATATTTTGTTGTGGAAATGTGCAAATGTACAAAACCGTAGAGAGAAAAACATACTGTATAAGGGACACTTGCCAAGCCATTTATTGGGTATATCAGTTGTTAACTTTTGACCCTATTTATTTCATTTATTGGGAAGATTTTGCTAATGTATTTCACAATAAATTACAAATATCATTATATTTCATCCCTCAGTGTATCACTGTGTATCTCCAAAACAGAAGGACGATTTCTTCCATAGCTACAATATCGTTATCCCACCTAACCAGTCAACAACTCCCTACTCAGACAGTCACCTTGGAATATTTTGAACAATCTTTCTTATTTTAAGATAGATTACGCTGGGGAGGAGACCATTTTGAAGAAAAGATAACATTGCCATATGTAAGAAAGAATGTCTCAAGCATTACAACAAAGAAGAGGATGCACTGTCTGAACACCATCCACCCCTCACCCAGTGGATATTTGCCCTCCACATACTTATGGAGAAATATAGTCTGGCCTGAGATCCTTTGTGTGAATGAGCTCATTACAATTTGTTTCTTTCAAAAGAAGGAAAACATGTTTTTGAAGGCTGCTTGACAGACAAGGAGGATATTAATAAATGACATGCAAATTTCTTAATTTCACTTTGGCTGGCTATGTGATTGCTACTTCTGCACTACAGGCTGGTGATGGAGCTTCTTAAAAAATCATTTCCTGAGCTCTGAGTACATGTTGCGTTCTCAAGATGACCCTGGGTGGTAGGTAAGGGACAGGGTCATAGTGACCCAAGGTGGGTGAGATGTGGACACATATGAGTGGAAACTGGATCTACCTGAAAAGTTGAGGGTTTAATTTTGAGACTCTTGAGCAGATAGATTGCAAAGGTTTGACTGAAAAGCTGCTTAAAATTCTTTTTATAGCTCTGTGGCTCACACATGAGAAAGTCATTTCATTGATTGGCCTTTTTACACTTAACTTTTGCGTTGCTTTTCTATTTCTGTCTTCCACAAGTAGATGGAAGGGTAGGATCCAAGCCCAGCTTGGGTGCTCTGTGCTTCCAGGTTCAACTTCCCCATTCTCCCAAGAACAGGTATGAAGACCCCTCCTCATTACTCTGTGAGGTAATCGGGGGTCCGTTTTAGTCTCAGTGTTGGCCAGGGGTATTGAATGGTGAGAACTCCACAGTGTAGGGTAGTAGCTAAGGCCATAGATTCTGGAACAAAATCACCTGGACTGAAAACCTACTTCTACCATCTTTCCCTTCACCTTCTTTTTCTCCTGCTCCTCCTCCTCCTCCTCCTCCTCCTCCTCCTCCTTCTCCTTTTCTTCCTCCTCCTTCTCCTTCTTCGTTTTTGCTTTTTAATTTTTTGGTGTTGAGGACTGACCACAGGGCCTCACACTTGCTAGACAAGCATTCTAGCATTGTTAAATCTCCAGGGCAAAGTGGAGCCCGTCTTTCAAGTAGCCATTTGTAGCAGTCAGTTCTTGGTTATTGTGATAAAATACCTGAGATGATCACTTACAAGTAGAAGTCTAATTTGGCCGACAGTTTCAGAGAGATCAGTCTATGGTTGCTTCAATTTATTGCTTCTGAGCTGGTGGTGGGACCTTACATCATGGGGGAAATACAAAGCAGAGGAAGCTGCTCGCCTCATGGCGCATAGAAACAAAAAGAGAGTGAAGGAGAAAGAGGCTAGAGTTCAAATATACTTTAAATGGCGCACCTCTAATAGGTTCCTCCCACCAGGCCTCACTTCCTAAAGCCCTCCAGTAGCGTCACGTGGCGCCTGGGGCCACTTCAGATCTAAACCCTAGTGCCACTCTCTTTATCTAGTCTCTTGAGAAGACATTTTCATTTGTCCTGGAAAAGTTATCCTTCCCCAAGTATAACAAATCAGTTTCTTATGTAATAAAAAAGATAATTATAAGCCAAAGTTGAATGTTAATGCAAGATAGCCATTTCTATCCTGTGAGGTGTTCTGAACTGCTTACCTCACAGTTTTTGTAGAAGCAACTCAACTCCCACCTTCCCTTCTTGTAATACACATCTTCTCTTGCTTGTGGAATTATACTAAAAACCAGAGTATCTTAGTTTCAAAATAGAAAACATGACAGCTTATATAGAAGAACACTTATAAGATCTAGAGGTCATAACCAAGCATAACCCAAATACAATCTGATTGCATAAAGCCCTTATTTAAAAGTAGCCCAGCACTTATCAATCTCTACTGATGTTTATGTCACACTGTGCAATCTGTCATAAATTTAAAATAATATCATCATCTATAAGTAAGTCTTGAGTTTTGAATTACTTATAAAATAGTGTTTGTGGATACCTGTACTGACTTTAAAGTATGGAACTATTGAGCCTTACACCCTGGACTACTGACACTGCCCAGAAGTCTACTGAGGAGAAATCTCCATGTGTCCTCGGCTGAAACCTCCCCAAACAGGAGAACGACAAGCAACCTAAGGGCACAAGTCTGGATGGGTGTTCAACAGGCCAGCAGCGCACACATTTTAGGAAACAGAGCCGAAAAGTACCAAGAGCTGTAGGCAACTATTGAAGTCATTGGAAAAAGGAGAATTTGAGTAACTGTAGCGCTCAGCATGGGAAAAGAAAAAAATAAACGATAGCAAAAGGAATTGCTTTCCCTAATAGGCCCACAGTGTTACTGGGAGTGAGAACCTTTAAGCTGTGGGGCCCAGAGGGATGGTCACTGCAGGGGATTGAGGGGTGCCCCAGGTTTTTTTTTTTGTTTTTTTTTTTTTGTACTGGGAATCAAACTCAGCACCATAATCACTTTTTCTTTAAAAAGTAAAAAACAGAGTATTGCTAAGTTGCCCAGAGTGGGCTGAATTTGTGTCCTCCGGCCTCCAAGAGCGCTAGATTTACAGTCACGTGCCATTACACGGGGCCCCTCCTTTCCTTCTATTCTCAGCCAGGAAGCGAATGGCTTCACCCTGCCTTACGCTCCTGCCACAGGGCGGGCCGCCATGGGCCCAAAGCACCAGGGCCAGTAGATCACAGACCGAGACCTCCAAAGCTGTGAGTTAAAATAACCTCATTCTCTTTATTAGTTGCTTTATCTTAGGGATCGGTTACAGTAACAGAAAGCAGACTAACACACCAATGGCACGCAGATGTCAAAAGAGATAGCTGACATTCAGTAAATGCATATGAAATCTTGACATATTAAAAATAAAGCAAAGACCCAGCCATGGTGGCACGTGCCTGTACTCCCAGCACCGGGGAGGCTGAAGCAGGAGCATTGCTGTTATTTTGAGGCCTGCCTGGGCTACATAGTGAATTCAAGGCCAGCCGGAACTACGAAGTGTGACCTTGTTAATAAGTAATAAATAATAAATAAATACACAAGGCAGGGAATAAAAGAAATGGGAAAATTCTGGATCCTTGAGAGCATGGCTGGCTTATAGCACTGGCCCTGACTGCAACCTTCACATTCCTTTTTGTGGGTGAGAAATGAAACTCTGCTTCTCTCAGCTCCTCTAGCAACGCTTTCTGTTTTGTGCACCCAAATGCGTTCCTGAGACTGGTCCAAAGAAAGCTTCCCCTGGAAGAGCTGAGTGAAACTCACTCAGCAATGTATTCATTAGCTTCTTCTACAGAATGGCACATTTTTCAGCCTAAAGCATCCAGTTTAAATATTTTTTTTTTCTGTTTCATTTTTCTTTCTGTTCAGACCAGGTGATTCCAGATCTGAGTAAGGCTTCAGGTGTGTGTGGGGAGCAGCAGTTCTTTGCTTCTGATGACATGTTACTTCCATCCTGCTATTACACCGTCTTAATGAACAAAGCAAGCGATGACAAAATTTCTGCTTAGCGTCATTGCTCTCTCACTTGCTGCAGAAGCCTTTCTGCTTTTCGTTTGTCTGTTCACTTGCTTGCTTGTTTGTTTATTGAGATGGAAGTCTCAGTATTTCCCAGGTGGTCTTGAGTTCCTCTACTCAAGTGACCAGCCTCACCTCAGCCTCCCCAACAGCTGGGGATATGTCTGTGCAGCTTTGCCCAGCTTAGTCCTTCTGTACTGACTCAGAAAAATCCAGTGCCCCCAGAGGAGGTCACATGACTTCAGTTTACACAGCATGACCTTAACCACATGTCAAGTAAAAGGAAAGGCTAAGTAGTAGAATCAGATGTCCCTCATGTATGTTTTATTTATTTATTCAAAACATTTGTTTATTTATCAAATAAAAATTGACTGTGTGTAGCGATCATCTCAAAAACTTAACCAGCTTCAAAGGAAGTTTACTTGCTTGAGGCACCCGACAGCGTCATGAGGCCAACTCCAGTGGGAAGATTATTTGCAGCAGCACCCTAACTTGCCTGGATCATTCCTCAGCGTGTGAGGTATGATAAAAAATGGTGAACACTTACGTTTTGAATATGTATTATGGTAAAACCACATTGCTCATTAACTCCCCTCAAAACACTGCCTCTCATTTCAAACATACTCATACCATCGTTCTTGCTTCTTTCTGAAGCAGCTCCAGAAATACTGCTTAGGTGTAATGTCGTGATGACCTTACTGTCCTGAATCCATTCAAAACATTTACCTTTTATGGTCATTGAGTTTTAGGGAAGAGCCACAAGTTGCAGGGTGCCAGATTTGGTGAAGAGAGTGGGTGAGGGCAAACCTTAATATTTTTCCAGGTCTGACTCTCTGTTCGATGGTGGTCAGCAATGGCATTCACCATATTTTAAAAAATTATAACTTGTAAAGACACTATAATAGTTTAAAAATACTCACTGTATATTTTGATCACACCTCATCCATGGGCCAAAGCTAATCTTTTTTCAACTAAACGACTAAAACATGTCAGATATAAGGCAAGTGGAAAGTAGGCCAGATTACTTTTATGGAAATCCAAAAATCTTTTCCATCTGTACTATGAGATAATTCCAAAGTAAGGTGAATATCACAGAAAACAAAGTATATCTGATTATTCCTGAAGTTGTGCACCATAAAGTACAGTGCTCTACACTGACCATAGTTTGATGGGAGGCTAAGGTCACAGGCCAAACTTTGTTGGTCTTAGCCATTGTCAAAGTGGCTTCTGTCAGTCTTACTGTGTCTCATCAAGATCACAAGGGCTTCAAGGATTAGGGTCACATGACTGGTCAGACAGGTTTTGCAGGCCCTGAGAAGCAGGAAAACAGTGGAAAAGCAACAAGCATAAATACTTACTCCATGGGGCCAAAGTCATGTCCAAGATACCCATAGGACCTCAGCAAGGATGGAGTGGAATTCTTGTAATTTTTTTTGAAGTTTTTTTTTTTTTAATAACTAGTGTGTAACTTGGCTTCTAGGAGAAAGGTGATCAAGATCATGATCTGTTGTTTTTTGTTTTTAATTTTGTTCATTTATTTATTTATTGGTCTTTTTGAGACAGGGTCTCGCTATGCAGTTCTGGCTGGCCTTGAGCTCACTTTGTAGCCCAGGCTGGTCTCGAACTCCAATGATCCTCCTGCCTCAGCCTCCCTAGTACTGGGATTACAGGCATGTGCCACCACGCTCAGCTGGAATTCTTGTATTATCTTGTTTTATTTTGTTCATTGTTTCACAGTGTTAGAGATTGAACTCAAGGCCTATACGTGCTAGACAAGTGCTCTACTACTGAGCTATACCCCTTGTTTGGAATTATTAATAAGACAGATTCTTCTAGAATCTCCAAGTTGTTTCTGGAGCAATTTGAGTTGAAGAATTTTACTGCATTCACTATTAGATCATTTCAAGCTTACCTGACCAGCACTTGCAGACTGAAAGGGCCCTGTATCCTTTGCCAGGGAACCTTCTACAGCCAGAAAAGGAGACCAGCAGTATCCCGATTTAGACTGACTGTCACCTCCTTGCTACTAGTCCTAGAAATCCTGACAGTCTAGACTGAGGATGTGGACAGTCACAGGACAAACCTCAAGTATTTTCCTGGGACATTAATTTTGTTCGATGACAAATAAACCAACAGTGCTTTTATATTTAAACAGTATGTAGTGGAATATAACACAGAATTTACGTGATTTAGGTATTAACACAAAGCTTCAAAGGAATTTGCCTTCTTGATGGGTGATGTTAGACATTCACAGCTCTCTGTACTGCTGGAAATGCCCTGGTTAAAAGTTTTGAAAGCAGTAAATAGGCAAATAGCTCATAGAGGTACAGAGCTCTAATCAGATATTAGCTTTCTAGAGCACTTCCTTCAAGGCAGGGCCAAATGTCATTTAGTCTCTCTGTCTCTTTCCCAAACAAGACAGAAAAGAACAAGGAAAAAGGAAGAAAAACCTCACTCATAATGTTATCCTCTGAAGAAAACCACAGACCACGCTTCAGTGAGGGTGTTGAAATATGCTCCTGGTGCGTATGGCCAATGGTGATGTGAGATTCTTTTATATAAAGATCACATTTTTCTATTGTGCTTCTTTAGTGTACAGGAAACTCATGTTCCCAATCAGCCAGATTTGACTCAAATAAGTTAAAATTCCAGACACCCACTCACAGTGAGCAAGGTTGTACACTAAAGTCTACTCATGTGGTGAAAAGGATTCATATCTTTTTGGCCCTGAAGTCTGGGCTTAGTAGGACATTGTTTTCTAGCATCGTGGTGGATTCAACATTGCTAGCATCTCCCGTGAGCCTCCGGTGATGAGATGAGTCTCCCACTGAATGACCCGGAGAGCCAAGCCCATCTGATGGTGCTGACGGTGCTCAGTGTGACACACATCTGCTGGGGTGGACAGGTGCCAAGAGTGGCCAACAGCAGGTGGCCCCCTGCATAGTGTGGTGAGTCCGCGTGAGTGAGTGGGGCAGGAGGCAGAAGACTCCCTGCATGGAAACCCTAGGTGCAGCTGCTGCCCTGTGGCTGAGGCAGCTGTGCTGAGAAACCCAGCTGAGCACACCTGCCCTGCCCAGCCTGAGGGTGTGGGCTGCTTTGAGCAAAACTTTTGTTCTGAGTTTGACCTTACAGTGTGGTTCTGTAAACAGTGGCAAGAATTCAGATGGGGAGAAAGCCCCACACCCTCCCTCTGTGTGCCCTGTTGGGAGTCAGGAGGAGGTTGAGCCTGCAGGCACTGAGTAGAATTTCAGTGCCTACTGGATTACACTACCCTGAATATACTTTGAATGCCTGAAATTTATGAAGTGCACAGCAGGCTAAGACCCTGGATTTTGAATGAACTTGGATAGGACCCAAGTGCTTACACCTCCAGCTATGAAACCTTGGCCGCCTCACTTAACTCCTCTATAAAATGGAAAAACTAAGAGTTAGATGCGCTAAGGTAGAGCAGGGGCCGGAGTGCCTGAGTAGCTGCTGCAAAAAGGTGCCTTACAGCTCATCTTAGCACATCCACGACTCTTGGAACTGGGAACTCAGTTGCCATCAGACGTCCGAACAGACTTTCTGTGGGCCCATGTTGAGCATAATAAAAACATCTAAATGGTCTCATAAAAATTAGTAATATCTCTTAAGTGTTTGTAAAGCACATGGTAGACACCTAATATTAGCCGTTGTTAGTTTTATTAGTAGCTTTATTATCAATACATTTTTATGAATTTAATGATAGAAATAAAACATGACCAGACTGGTGGTTTTGGACTTACATCTTTATATCCACTGCCCAAGTTCAGAGTCCGCCTCAGACTCATTCTTACGGTTAAGGTGAGTACAGAGAAAGGAGAAGGAAATGTCCCCGACTCTGGCTGAGAGGGAGGGACCAGTGCCCTGTTACTCACAGGGACTTACCAGGCTGCTCAGAGCTCTCACAGTTGCTTGTGGCAAGTTCTGCTTTCCAAGACCATTGACTAAATACTGTTCTGATGCTCTTTGGAGAAAGACATGAGATTCATCCAATGTAATGGAACTGCTATCATGCAAAAGACAAAACCCATAACAGTTTCAGTGTCCTTTTTGGATAGCAGTGATATTTATTTCTCTTTCTCTTTTAAAATTGTGTCTCCTAAAGTTTAGCATTTTTTGTCTACTTGTTTCCGGACATACACACATACACACACACACAGCCCTCCATAGCGTGTAACTTGGCTTAAAAGTATCTTAGAAAATAAGTCAAGTTAGGGTTTTCCACCTCTCTCAGGGTAGAATCCTAAGCTTTTTTTTTTTTTTTTCTTTGAGACAGGGTCTCACTATGTAGTTCAGGCTCATCTTAAAGTTATTATGTAGTTCAGACTAGGCTCAAACTCACAGTGACACTCCTGCCTTAGGCTCCCACATACTGAGATTACAGACATTCATGCCCACACCCAACTAATCCCAAACTTTCAATAGCTTATAGACCTGTAAAGGACCTGGCCTCTCCATGGCTCATTGACCTACATTCTTCCCATTCTTTTTGATTGTTCCCTTCTGACTCCATAGACGTGAAGCCCTTCCTGGAGCACACAAAGGGAATGTCCCACAGGCTCTTTGCACATGCTGTTCCTTTGCCCAGAATGGTTTCCCTCAGGTGTCTTTGTGGCTTGTTCCTCCTCTTCGTCTAGGCCTCTGCTCAGATGTCATCTTATCAGAGGGAACTTACTGAAAATCCTAACTAATGTTGCACCCTGTACCCTTCACTCTATTTAATTTGCACTATCTGTCTTTTTGTGTGACACTTATTTACCTCCCCAAAGGTGTACATGGGTATTTTGCCAGCTTCTCCCAGGAGAGTATAAGCTCCCTGAAGGCAGAGACTGTTTGTTGACTGCTGGAGATCAGTAGCTGGTGCCACTGGGCCTGAGGACAGGTGTAAAGAGTAAGCACTAGAGTGACCCCCGAGACTGTGCCCGTGAGTGTGGTGAGGGAATCCCCTTGCCAACACACTTTACCATGATGGCCTTCAAATGCCCTCTAGTCCCTGCCTTTCCACTTTGTGGACCAGAAGGGCCTAGACGGGTGGCCTGCCCCCTTCCTCAGCCATGAACCTGGTCTCCATGAATATCTTGGGTAATAGACCTAAAACAAATTATAGCCAGCGGATGAGGCAGTGGCTTTTTTGAGTAAGGTCACATCCCATGAGCTCAATACATGTTCGAACAGCAACTACCAAAGATAAAAGGAGAAAACCAGCTCTGTAAAACAACAGACGTAGAATAATACACACTAGTTTTCTTTACCAGAGGGTTTAGGATGAAGTTGGATTGTGGGAGATTCTTTTGATTGCATTTTCCACCCCTTGTCTCTAGTATTTTATGTGATATTAGGAAATCAAGAGAGGAATTTATTCTGTATTACCTGTGGAATGTTTTGGAAGATCTAGAAGGTATTTCATGCTCTTATCAATATCCAATCGTGAATTTTCACCAAGAAAAAAGATGAGGTTTTACTCCTGACAGATGGATTTATCTGTTCATATCTGTATCCTATCTATTCATCTATCAACAGTTTGTAAGAAAAAGAAAAGTTAAACATTACTGAAGAGGACAAAGAAGAAAGAAACAGTCATTCAAGATCTCATTCTTTGAAGAAACTACAGAGAACATTTTGGTGAACGTCTTTCAAGATACCTCTCAATGCATATGCACAACATATGGTCTCCCTTTCACCTAAGTGGGATCGTATTACACATTTTATGTAAACTCCTTTCTTTACCCAATATTATAGCATGGAGCCATGTTTCTAGGTCAGCATATGCAAATCTTTAATCCTTTTTTCTTTTCTATTTTTCCTATAGCACATTTTAAAATTGTCTTTAATGGAATGATGGGATTCCAGTGCATGCTTAAGCCAGCCAGTTTCTGTTGAATAGATATTGAGGCTGTTTTCAACTTCTTGCGGTTAGATCGGGTTGAAGACAGGGGCTACTCTACGAGCAGGCTCCAGCCCTCTTTACCCTGGGTTATGCTTAGATTAGCATGTCCCCCAAAGCCTCAGGGGTTCAGGGGTGGGGCTTTTGGAGGGTGATTGGATCTCCGCGCGCGACTCACAGCTGTGAGCTAAGCCAGATCAGAGCTGACTGCGCTGTGAAGAGGTGGGAGCCGGTAGAGAGAGAGGGGCTTCTGGGGGTGTGACCTCCCTTGCCGCCGCCTCCTCTCTCTTTCAGCTTCCTGGCTGCCATGGGATAAGCAGTTCTCCTCTACCCAGGCCCTGCCACCGTCCCCTTTCTGCCTGAGAGCAGCTAACCAGGAACTGAAAATGCGAGCTAAAATAAACTTCTCCTCCCGTAAGCCAGTCAGATGGTGTCAATGTTGTGGCCCAGCGATGGGAAGGCGGCTAACACATCCAGACAGAATCTCTGTCACCTCTGCCTCCATCACCTATGGCATTGGCTTGCAGCGCAACCCAAGCCAGCATGGCCACTGGAGGTCATTCACGTCCACCTGGAAAACACTACCTTGAAGGTTACTGGTTCTCAGTATCAGCCCAATGGACTTTCTGTTCCATCCCCTACATAGGGAGGAGGGCTTGCTTACTTATGTTCGCTTTTCTAGAAAACTTCAGCAGCGTTTTCATACTGTACTTGTCATCAATTATGTCTCTCCAGCACCCATTCCCTCACTTTCCAATAATAGTAATGCACAGGGGTGACTCCTGTCCTGCTGACACAGTCCTGTTGGACCTGGGGACGTTGCCTGGAATCTCAGTATGCAGTTAGGCAATGGTCCACAGAGCCCTGCAGGACCTGGCCTCTCTGCCCTTTGCTGATCTCTGTGCTACTTACTCTTTTTTTGGTTGCTCTGTTCCAGCCACACTGATTTGTTTGTCATTCTTGGCATCACTTAATAACTGTTCCACTAGGAGTGGTAAAATCTGGTGTGGTTCCTTGAAATAGTCAACCTCCGTGTCCATTCCTTCCATGTTCGTGGTCCTTCTTCCCCACAACCTCCAAGTTGCGGGTTGGCAAGCTACTGGGGTCGGTGTGAAGGCCACTCACAAGACCAAGCAGGTTTAAGAAGACAGAAAAGTATCCAAGAACCTCAAGAGGGTAGAGTATGTTATTGTGGTGGCCTTAAATATCTCCTCGCAATTGGTTTGGAGCACAGGGGAGGATAAGGCTTAAAATAATAAAGTTCAGCACTACGTGGGTGTGTTTTGTTTTCTTTCTTTCATTTCCATTTTCCTCTCCTTTTGCCCCTACGCTGAACTTGTCAGGGTGGCTTCTTTTTGCCAAACGCTGCTGCTGTGTCAAAGTACGACTCACTATTATTAACCTATTTAACAGCTGAAGACACTGAAGCACCCAGAAGCTACGTGACCCACCCAGGATCATGTGACAGTGGCCCAGAGTCCAGGGACGCAGGCTTCTGATGGCAGAGTTGCCCTTGGCTCAGGCAGACCTGTCCGGGCTCACAGCTCATGTTACAGGATGAGGTCTCACTCTGGGGGCTGCTCTTCTTTCTCTGGGTTCAGTGTCAAAACAGCAGTGGAAGGAGGTGTCGAGAAACCCTGCAGCTTCTGCTTTGGGAGGTTTCGGGTCACAGAGTCTGCAAATGGGTGCTTATATTTTCACTGAGTCTGACAGCATCATGGGTGGGTTAGGAGGTCCCGGGTGGGTAACTGTGTGGTCCTCCATGGACAACACCATGTGTCAAAGGGCATAGCAGCTGTTCAGCCTCTTAGAGGGAGAGAGGGCACAGGACAGGCAGGTTGGAAACAGCCCTTATGGAGAATGTACCCTGAGCCAGGCTTCCTGCTGGGAATCTTCACATAGATTGATTCCCCAACTCCACGTATCAACTCTGAGAGCCCAATCAACACTCCAACTCTCTCCTCCACCTCCTCCTCTGGGTTTTGAATACGATGAGGGAGCTGCTAAGTGGAAAGTAGCTGTCATCGATGGAGACGGGATTTTAACTTATTCTTGATGCGGAAGTTTCGCTTTTCCTGTTGCGGTGTTGCCCGTCATGCCCCCACCTCCACCCTAGACAGGCCTGGAGCCTTCCAGAAGTCTCCGTGGAGTGACCCCTTTCCGGAAAGAGTCCTGCTAAATCCCCTGCGCACGCATCAGCCCTCGCTTGCTTCCTTTGCCATCCATGTATCATCCGAGGAGAACAAATGTCAAAAGTTGCCCCTTTTCTTGGAAACTCTGGGTGAGCGTCCCTCCAGACCAATATTGGCTCAGGGGCATCATTTTGGCTGTAATCCTGCAGAGTTTCATTTTCACTTTTTTATTGAAAAATCAAAATCCGGGGAATTAGAGCCTTTCCATATTGATTTTCCAGGGGCAAGTGAAAATTACATTCTGTACAGGACCAAAAAAGTGCCACCTCAGGTGGTGACAGGGCTGACGCTGGAGATGACGTGCAGCCAGGGGGAGTGATGAGGTCAGCGGATGTACGCTGGGCAATACTTTAAAGTGATACAAACAAGAACTAATTTTTGACCCAAGTGCAGCGATTTCTAGCATTAACATTTTGTTTTTCTTTAGTTTCCAGGTGAAAGTTGAGGTGAGAGAAGCAAAAGAACTTGAGAAATGGGAAGCTGAGCTTTCACCCTTCGGCAGTCGGGGTGGAGGGTCAAGTGGGTCCATCGCGGTCCCCCCACATGACCTAAGCCTGGCATTTTAGGACAGGGCAGGGTTGTAGGTTATTCATTCACTTCGAGGCCCTGATCTTTATTCTGGGCGCGCAGCTTGCTCTGCCAATTTACCAATTTGCCAATTTATGTACAACCTTTGAGGGATGACTTCACTTCCCGAACCTCGGTGTTTTCATCTATACACTGGGGCTAAACAGGATTGATTCATCAACCGCAGCGGGGTTTGATGAGATGGATGATTATTTCGTGCAATGACTCTCTCATGTTTGGCTGAGCCAAACCTCCAAGAAGTCTGAAGTATGTTGAAGCTCATGTCTCAGGGCAGGTGGATATATCCTGGGTATTCTTTGCCATTTTCAATATTATTTCCCTTTTTTCCCCTCTTCCCTTAGAGTCAAAGCCTCATGGTTGGTTGAGGGGAAACTCTATTATCCCCGTGCAAAGCTGCTTTCTGGGTAACAACACTGAGTTAATGTCAGCAAACATTTGGTCCTTGTTGTCCTGCCTCTGCTGCACTCTTTAGCTCTTGTAAAATGTCTGCCCTCTTCTGCACGTGCAGCCTAACTGCTAGCATTGAGCACAGGCCTGAGAGTGATTCTGGTGGTAAATGAACAGGTATCTGTGAAGCAAGAGCCGGCCAGTTCTGGAGCAATGAGAAGACTGCCAGGGGGACACACTGAAGCGAACTGCAGGGCACCCCCAGGAGTTCCCAAGGGCCCCTAGTTTTGAGGGTAACCCACCAACCTGGGGTTGCACATTCAGCCAAATTTGCAGCTCTTGGAGCAAAGAGTGGATGGCAGCTTTGAAGACACAAAGCTCTCAGGACACACTGAGTAGCTTCTCAGCGCGGGTAGTGTGTGTCACTGAGCAGAGGTGCCGGCTGCCAGCACTGTCACTGCCTGGGACTCAGTGAAAGGCAGACTCAGTCGGCAACACTGCTGAGTGCCAGAGAAGAGCAGCGAATAAAATGCTGGGGGTGGGAGGAAGGGGTGGGGTGGGTGCCTGGGCTTTGAAATTCAGCCACAGAAAGTTCTCTTCAGTGGATCCTCTTCCAACCTGCCTGGGTACAACAACTGGACGTGGCATGTGACAGGCGCTGCAGACGGATCACGTTTCGCACATGCAGCTGCAATATCTGGCACACAGGTGTTGGGTTCTGTGTTTGCCAGCTGCTCCTCAGTGCCTGGCTTCTGTGCAGGGGCGGGCAGGGGCGGGGAATCCTCACACTTGCTGCTGTGCAAAGGGAGGAGGGGGCTCAACATTTGAGTCAGTGTGAGGGACCCCAAGCCTCTGCTCATGGGCTCCTCCAGAATTGGCCTGGGACTGGGGGCCAGGGGAGGAGGTGGCTGGGGGACCTCCGGACAAACAAACTGGCCAGGGAACCAGGAAGCCTGGGAATGAGCTAGTGTTTTGTTTCTAGTGTACAAAGCCACTAGGTGCCTCAAGTCAGTCCTAACCGCATCTCCAAGAAACTGGATTTTCTGCTAGATTTCTCTCACAGTCTGGGCCTCAGTTTTTTCCCCTATAAACTCAATTGGCAACACCTGGTCTGCCAGCCTTCTAAAGACCCCATGAGAAGGTGCCCAGAGCATTTAGGGATGCTGCACTCTGGGGCAGGGCAGAGGTGCAGGGACACCATGCTCCAGGGTCAGGGCCCTTTGCATCTGTCTGGTCCAGCGGTTCTGGGTCTCGGGTTCAGTAACCACCAGTGTGCAGATGTGGATGACTGACTTTCTGCTCTTTTGCCTTCCTCAAGGAGCTGGAGGTGGGTCACGGAGGACACTAAAGTCACAAGAAAGGGAAGCAGGGAGTGGACGTCCCTGCCCAACTGCTGTTCACGCCTGCTTTCTCTTTGTGGTGCTTGCCAGTCTGGGATCCTTCACAGCTGTGACTCTTATGGGGCGCTCTCCTTGCCACTCTGGTCCCGTCGGAGGCAGGCTGGCCTTGACACACATGTGACTGGCGTCTGTAGCAGTGATGGGGAGGAGCAGGGATGTCCTGCTGCTTTCAGTTTGTTTTAAGGACACATTGGCCTCATGTACCCTGTCAGCCCTCAAACCTGTTCCTGCAGGGCTCCCTCGCGCTCCTCTTGTTGGCCTCTTGCCCCCCTGCTGGGTAGTCACGTCCTGCCTCTCTGTCCTTCCTGCCCCCCCCACCCCCGTCTGTCCTGAGGCTGGGAGATGGGACCGCCCTGCAGGTCAGGGTGGGGTCTGCAGGAGGAGAAAGCCATGATCCCAGGCAAAGGGATCCTGCCAGGATCTGAGCTTTGGGTATGGAGACTTTTTGGTTGTTTTTTGGGGCTGCTTCCGGGATGTTGCTAGCTTTGTTGCATAGGTGACCTTCTGTGTGTATTTGTAAAGAAATCACCACAATCCTATCTCTTGCAGGGACTCTGTCCCCCTCTAACTAGGGTGGCAGTGGGGTACTCTTGCCACAGTCCCTCCCCTCGCTCTTGTGTGACCTCCAGCAGGGCCTCCTCTTGAGTATAACTCTCTCAACAACCCCTCTGCAGTTATTGCCAGTGTCCAATTTAGTTTCCCTTCTGGAACAGCCTGGGAAAGAGATGTTTATTTAGTGCCTGTTATGTGCCAGGTGCTGAGCTAATGACCTGATACTCAGTGGACTGTAGAAGTGGGTGCTATTGGTCTCCCCACTTTACAGATGAGTCAACTGAGGAGCAGAAGTATTAGGACTCTCCCAGTGTCACACAGTTGTCAGAACTGGGACTGCAGTCTCCTTCTGTAAGTTTGCTGAGCCTGTGCTCTTCCCACGCCATTCAACATCTCTGAGCACCTTTGTAGCTGACTTCGCAGTTCTGGGCTACAGGCCTGTGCCCTTTCTTTCCAGGCAATATGGTCTCTGGAGGGGACAGTGCCATTCTTCATCCTGTCATTTATTGAACAAGTAGACACTGGGCACCCACTGTGTAGAGGGTCTGCTCGATAGCTGGAGAAAAACTGAGCAGATAAAGCCCTTCCCAGCCTACCTCCAAGAGGCCCACCTCTTCCAGTATAGTGAAGGGGCAAACATTAAAAGGATGTACGCATAGCTTAGTTGATTGATTGATTATAACTGTATTTAGTGCAATGAAAGAAGAGTGTACTATATTAAGAGAAGCTCTTCTGGGTCAATCAAGGAGGGCTTCCCCGAGGAAGAAGCAAATTCCTATCTGTGTTGCCAACCACGCAAGCATCTTAGAAGGTAGTAACTCAGGTAAGGACAGTGTCCTGGCACATGGGGGTGGGGTGGGGAGGGAGAACACCCAGCATGTACTGTTTCAGAGAGACATTGGTGGGTGAGGCATGATCCAAGTCCTCATCTCAGCTCTGAAGGAGTAAAGCATGTTTTAAGACACCCAAAGTAGGAAAATGCCCCCTGGAACAGAATCAGCACTATCTTGGCGCTGGCTGGCCAGTGATTGGGGCACACACTGCTTTTGTTTGGGTCTGTATTTTTCCCAGTGCCTGAGGGACAGACTCTCTGACCCTCACAGGCCACTCCACCAACAGTGGAAAATCACTTGTTGAAAACATAAACAGAGTATGTAATAACTGGCAAGATCCAGGCAGCTAATCACCATCTTCTCTCCTCTTGCCCTTCCTCTGATTCTGTTTACGAGACATGTTCTCCACGTTTCCCATCACTCATTTGCTTTTAGAGACAGCTCTTGTGGGCTCTTCCTTTAATCCCCATAGACTCTCCCCGTGGGCCTCTGCCACAGCCCAGCAGGCCTCAGTGCAGTATCAGAGCTCCCTGGGTGAAGAGCCAGACAACAGAGAGGCGAGACCAGAGGCAACATCTGGGCTTCTCCAGCCTCTTCCCTCTTTTTCGAGAACTGGATTTCTGACGCAATAGAGCAAGGCTCCCTCACATTGTGCACAGCCTCCTCCTGTCCCTGTGGCTTCTGAACCTTTTTGCAAAAATGTATGGGACAATCAGAACATGGAATCACTACTGAGTTTTGTTCTTCCTGAGACCTAAGCAAACCTACGTGAGGTATGTGGGGGGGTACTCTCGGCTGCATGAGACGGAACAGTGAGGTCTTTTCCACACAGCCCCAGAAAGGAGTAATAGTTTCCAGTCTTTTCCACACTCAACTGGACATGCCCATCGCTTGGCACACCTAGGTAGGCACAGAGTCCCTCCAGACCACTGTAGTAGCACTGCACAGACTCAGGAAAACAAAAGCCACTCCCTCCCACAAACAATCTGGGATTCCTGGTGCATGGGGTCTTGACTTCAAAGCAGCCAACCTTCCAGCTGAATTATAATCCAAGCCCTGGGAAGGAATGGAAAAATCCTAGCTGGAGATGGGTTCTCAGTTGCTGGAAAGCCTGTAGTCATCTAAACACACTTAGATTGCCTCCATATACTTCTTTACCTGTTTAAAAAAATTAATGCTTAATCCCTAGGCTGGTTGTAGCCACATTGTGCAAAACTATTATTGAGTTATTCTGTTTTTCAAAACAAGGTAGGCAATTTGGCTCCTGGTCAGAGCCCCTCCCTTTTCTTTCTGGATTGAATATTTACCTACTCTTCAACTTTTAGCAATCTTCCTACACAATAGGCCTCAACATCCACATCTAAAACTGAATTTTCCTTTTGACTTAGTTCATTTTGTGTTGTAATAACAGGATATAGCAGGCTGGGGTAATTCAGAAAGAAAATTAATTTGTTCCTCACAGTTCTGGAGTTCAGGAAGTCCATAATCAAAGTGAAGGTCTTTTTGCTGTCCAGCCCACGGTGGGAAAAAGGGCAAGAGAACACACATGGGAGAGCAAAAGAAGGCTGGATGCACTTTTACAACAGAACTATTCTCACGATATGAACCCTTTCCTGAGATAAGGAACATACTTCTCAGTAATGACCTTAATCACTCATCAGATCCAGTAAACTCCAATATGTCCCACCCCTCATCCCCTGCACACTGGGGATTAAGTTTCTAATACCTGAACGATAAGGGACCACAGTATCCCTGGAGATGAGTGAGCTTCCAGCCACACTGCATTTCTGAGTGGAAAGGCATAAAGATCAGCGGGCTGTCTGTCCCTGTAGTCGTACTGTTGCTGACTTTAGTTTTCCCTGGGATCCCTTCTTCATAACTGAAGGGACTTTCTTTCCTTGTGGTAACTCCACAGAAGAGCCTGATGAGGGTAGGGCAGAGGGAGGCTCTGCAAAATCTTAAGGCTGGAAGAGTTGAAGGAGGTTGTCTTGTGCTGTTCCCTGCATCCTCTCAAATTACCCCAAGTTGTAAGTGAGGATTAGTTTGCCCTACTGCGCCGAATGGACTTATGCAGCAGCACCTCTCCTGTTCCCTGAACGCTTTCTAGCTCCCCATGAGATCTCCACCAGGATCAGAGTTTTCATTTCATCAAATCCTTTTCAATATGAAGGTTGAAACTTTGAGAAATTGACTCATTCTTTCCCTGAGGAAAGTGGAGTGGACCATTGTACAGACTCCACATCAGGGAAAGATATTCAACACATTCAGGTACTAAAATTGTCTAGAAGAGGGTTTGTACATCTGCTTTCTTGTCTAACTTCTGCACTGTTATACATTTAGGATTACGTAGGACAGACCTACCCTGTTTTTGTTTGGGAGAGTTAAGATGAGCTGCTGTTTATTGAAATACAGATAGAATTGATTCATAATAAACTCTCAGTGAAGTGATAGACAGAACCTTACTATTATTATTATCAACTCTCTGGGAGTTATCACAGGTATCAGGAGTTTCTTTCAGCTCAGTGAAAACTGAGTTTAAGTTTATCATTTTTAATAGACTTTGTTATTCAGAGCAGTTTTAGATTCAGTCAAAATTAAGTAAAAGGCGCAGTGATTTTCCACATACTCCTGCCTCCATGCAAACATAATGTCTCCGTTCCCAACACACACACACATGCACACACACACACACACACGCGCGGGTGTACTTTGGTTGCAGTTGGTGAACATACAAAAGTACATCATTATCACTAGAGGTTATGTTTTTTAGTCATTTGCTCTAGGCCCAGTCTTCTGAGCAGCAGCGATGTGGCCCCTTGCCTCTTTCCTGTGTCTTTCCTCTGAGTACTGGAGACTAACATTATGTCTTCAAAGTCTTTGTGCTCTTCTCCAGCAAGCTGCCATCCAATGCATCCAAACCACGGAGGAAGGGCTTCTTCCAGCTTTTAATCTGGATCAAGAACTCTTACTGCAGGCAAAAGCACACCCTGGCCTCAGGATCCCTTTCCCATAACTGCCGCACTACTAAAGAGACTTCCTGAAGCCCTCCAGAACCAATACCAATTATTCCTCTCTCTGTGGCAAATAATTGGGAATTGATTATAGCACCTTAACAACAGCTCTATTTGGAGGCCTGGGGTTCTCAGCTCTGTCTCTGGATATCTGTGAAAAGTTCAATTAGGGTAAAAGTATTAAGCAGAAATGGGATTGCAGGAAAACAGAAGTGGATGAGAATTTTTTTAGGCCATGATGCAATGCTTAAGTAAGAAAAAGGAAATACTGGGGTGACCTTGGACCATGAGTTTGTAGGTAGTCGGGAGAACAGAGCAGTTTTGCGGAGGGATGTGGCAAAAATTCTTCTGATGCAAAACCTCACCTATTGAGGGCCTTGACCAAGGAGGTTCTTGAATAAGAAGTGGTTCCACAGTAACATGAGACAGAGGACAACTAGTCTTATTGATTGGCCCCCAGTGCACACCCCTCTGTAACCTAACTCCTCTTTAATAAGGTATCATCACAGCTATGAAAGTCTACAGCTTTCTCCTGGAAGCTGTTTGTGTTTTTGATTTAAACAACCACCGGAGAGGAAGAATTGTATGTATCCAACGGACAGATTTCACTCCACTTCTGGGTCCTGTCAAATCTGGGAGTGGTAGATAGTAATTTTGTGTCCCTAATAAGCATGCTTATAAGACAGTCTTAAGTAATAGAAGAGACTATGGATTCTGAGTTATGGATCCCATTGTTGACAGAGGCTCCATTCTCCTTCAAGGTAACAGTGGCTGCCCACCCCCTGGGCTGGGGAGAGACCTAGTACAGCATGTTCCTGTTCCCTGCTTCCCACTGTCCTGACCCACACAACACCTCCCGCCAAGACTCTTACCTATGCGCCTTCCAGGTCTGTCTGTCTCCTTCCTCCCGATCCAGCCTGCCCAGGGGTCAAATTACATTTCTTACAAAAAGCCTTGTGCCTGTCACTCCCCATCTCCATCAACCATCACTGTATAGCAGCATTTCTTGGGGATTAATAGGTATTCCATAAAAAAAAAGGTTTTCTGGACCAAATAAAATTAAAGAGTTTATTGTTTTTGTTTTTAACTGCAGGACTTTTTGGAAACTTAGGATGCTAATAAGCATTGCAAATTTCCAAGCATGCCCCCCAGATTTACTCGACTGGGATCCTGGCAGGAAACAAGGGGCTCCTTCAAAGGAGTAACTGTGGAGACTATTAAGAAACTAAGGAAACCAACAAGGGGGGGGGAATGAAGCTGCCAGCCTAGGAACAGAGGGAAGTCACTTCCACCGGGGGCTTAGGAGCAGAGGGTGAGAAAAGAGCCTGGGGTAGGTAGGGGCTTCAGAGAGGCAACCTGAAATCTCCCACCAGAAGACAGGCCACTGGCAAACACAGCATGGCGGGGAGGAGCTCAAGCACAAATCCGCAGGTTGCTTTCTCCTACCACGTTCCAGTTGTACCCTGCCCAAAACCAAACCACTGGGTCCTGATCATATAGTACCAAGAGACCAGCCTCACAGGGAAGAGTGGGGCAGAGAAAGATGGGCTTATCTTAGCCTGTATTGAATACCAGTTAATATCTGGTAGAACGTATGTCCTTCAGAACACTGGCGTGAAGTAGCAAGATAGACATTCACAGTCCGTCACTTCACACCCGGCTGTCCACTGCTCCCTGCCCACGGCTCTGCCACACCCTGCTTCCACACTGCAGCCTCCTGGGGACGCATCATTCTCTGTTGAAAGCCTCTGTCATTGGCAACTACTCAGCTCAACGCATCCCTTTTTCTCTCTCTTCTGGGGACTTTCTGGCCACCTCAAAGTGCACAGTCAGTGTCCCTGATGACGAGGGCAGTGTCCAAATTAGGACAGGCACAGTCTGATTTCCTGCATCTTCCTCAGCACTGACAGGCACTCTGAGAAACGGCTTTCCAGGTGCTCCAAACTATGAGAAGATGGAACATTTCAGTGACTGACGTGGGCAAAATGTTTGCGATCGGGACTGTCCTAAAGGACTCAAAAACTTTCTCCACCAGACTTGTGCTCTAAGCGACTGATTTTGCCCTTACACTGGGATTTCATACCCTCAGTAGAATGTTCCATCTTGTCACTCTGTGAGAAGCTCTGTGATCCTCAAGTCCATAAATGCTTGTCATTTTTCTCCTTGTCCTGAGCTGTCATAGTGGTGTCAGTTTGGAGCTGTGCTGCGATGAGGGTGCTTCACGACGAAGGAGCAAGCAGTGAGCTGCTACTTAGGCAGGAGATGCTCCTTCGAAATGGGGGGAGTTCATTTTGTGGGGAGAAGGATGAAGCAGTGTTGTGGGGAGTGTGTAGGGACAGTCAGGTCACACAGGCAGCCACTGGAGGGCGGGCGGGCCATGCTGCAAGCACTACGTGTGTGTGTGTGTGTGTGTGTGTGTGTGTGTGTGTGTGTGTGTGTGAAGTCAAGCCTTTACCAGCCTCCCTGGTTCCCTTGCTTCCCTCCTTGCCTGTTTCAGAGCTGGTTACACAGTTCTTCCTACAGCCAGCCAGCTCCTCCACACCATTTTCTTCCCTTATCTCAGTTTTACTTTAACTGGACACAGGCGAAAGAACCTCTGGCTGCCACCTGCCTATTCAGCAAGACAGTATTTGGGGAGAGTGTGATATTTTGTGAGAACCAAAGCTTCAGGAATGTTAATCTCCCTTTCCCTAGGCTTATGTCAACACGTTGAGTTCAATAACCCAACCCTTCCCACATTATCTGAGCTTCTCCAAATGGTCCGAGTGGATCTGGTGCAGAATAGCTGGAAAAACCCAGGGCTCACACCCTGGGTGTGAGGTGATTCCCACCATAGGTTTTACATTTTGAGGGACCCAATGAAAAGAATTGCATCTTTTGCAGTATGAAGTTATTAACCAGACTTTAGGCCCTAAGCTTGTGTAAAGGTTACTCCCAAAGTGTCTGAAGATGCTTGCCATGAATCGACACTATGTGATGTGTGTGTGTGTGTGTGTGTGTGTGTGTGTGTGTGTGTGTGTGTATGTGTGTGTGTGTGTGTGTGTGCTTGTGTAATGTTGGTGTCAGGGGATAGACAAAGAAATCCAGAATAACTATTATAGTCCAAGAGATTTTTTTAATACTGAAACTCAATAAAATGAGTCCTTCCTATGTTCCCAGGCCCTCTTTAAATGCCCCTCTTTCCCTTTTGAGTAAGGTTAGAAGAGAAAAAGGGGCCCTGGATAGGAGGACCCACTTCCTCTGACCATGCCGAGGGAGCCCCTGGGCAGCATTTCTGCCTTCAGTTGGGGGCAGAGCCACCGTGTTCGGCAGAGTCCCTCCCTCTGGAGACTGAGCGCAGGCGTTGCTGCCCTCTGTGGCCCTGCTGGGATGCCAGGGAGCCTGTGACGTGAGCAGAGAGGGAGCAGGCTGTAACGTGGCACAGGGATGGTCCAAGCACCAGCCTGGAGGTCCTGCAGCACTGCAGAAATACGAGCGGCGCTGTGTCTCCTTCCGCCCTCAGCACGAACTCTTGCATCCTCCCGCCCGTGCCCGGGGCAGTGGCCTGCAGAAAGCCATAGCTGGTCCAGCCACCACCCTCATCCAGGCAGTGGGTTCCTGGCAGAAGCAGAATAGCCCCTTTCTGGGCCTGCTGGGAGTCCACACCTTCTTTTCTTCTCTGACCACAATGCAGGGAGCCCCAGATCCCGGATTCCGGGTTGCCTCTTCCTTTCAGCCCAAGCACCGGTGGAGCTATTTCTTTTGGATGTGGCCCTGCACAGATTTCAGTGCCCTGCCCTGTGTCCTTTTCTGCCACCTCCTTGTCCTGAGGGGGAGCCCCATTTCCCTAGCCCTGGGTCTTCCTCCGGGCCTCTTTTGAACTTTGCCTTTTTGCTCTATAGCATTAGTACCTTGATGGGGGCGGGGTAAGAATCCTCTTCCCGAGGGGACTAACTGGAGGACTGTGGACTCTCCTTGTTAACTTTCTCCGGATCTGATTCCCTTCTCACTTGGCCACACCATAGCATCGTGCAAGATGGGCGGAGGAGCAGCAAAGACACTGCTTCCGTAACACAGTCCTGTCCCTTTTTGATTTAACATGTTTTTGAGTGTTGGCCATTTGCAGGGCTCTGAGCTCAGAACTTCAGGGAATCCAAAAATGCCAAAGTCCTTCCTACTTGAGAGATTTTGACATTTAGCAAGGTTAATGGGACACACACATGAGAACCAGCCAGGCAAGGTTGATCAGAGTAAGTAGCCCCAGGAAGGGTCAACCCCAGTTTTAGGAAAAAGTGCCTGAGCTGGCTGGGCAGAGGCTTTCGGGAGCTGGTAACGGGTCTGGGAGAAACAGGGTCTTTCCTAGAAGGCTTAGTAGCCAGACCCACCAGTTGCGAACCTGAGTGTCCTTAATGCTGCAGTTCCGCAGTCCCTAATTCTGCAAGGCCTCTAACATTCATGCTTGCTGCTCTTCATAATCTGGGACGGGGGGCATGCACACTGCTCAGGAGTCCGGGGGAAGTTCTGGATCTAAGATGGCACCGCAGGCCTTCTTTTTAACAGCTGGGTTTGCGGGGACCATTTCGGTCTCTCTGGTGAGTGAAAGATGGTTCCTTCCAAATTTCCGTTTTCCTGGGAAACGCCACTGGTAACACAGAAACTCTTGACATGGGAGATGGACAAGTTAAGAAACAAGAGCCGCTCTGTTCCCCTTTTCCTCTTTTCTTGATATCTTCTCTCTCCGCCCAGCAAGTACAACGATGCAGGTGAGATAGCGTTTCATTTTTTTCTGTAGAGATGCTGCTTCTCATATCCTCCCTCTGGCCTCTCTCTTTAATTTCACAAAGAATCTCAACAAGGCAAATTAGCTGATGTGGGGCAGGCTCAGAGACAGCATTTATGATAACACATTCTCTAGCCGTCCAGTCCCCAAGGTTGGAGAGGTTTCCTCTCCCAGCTCCTCCCGGTCCCCGCCACATCCAGCCTTTAGATCACAAAGGCACGCACTGTAGGCTCCTGACAGATCGCTGTGGTCAGATAGGCACCTCTCACAGTGAGCACTTTGTGCCGGCGCACTCAATAGCCACCTGGTCTCCCGGGATCGGTCTCTTGGTTCATTCCAGCCACCCTGGAGCCTCCACACCCTCCACTGCCAAGAGAGTCTCCTTCAAGGGCAGGGTCAGCACCACCCTTGGGTGGGGAGGGTCAAGAAGAAAGTTCTGAAGTCACAATGTTGACAAAAGGAGTAGGAAGAGATAGGGCGATGGCCTTAAACTTGGTGACTGGAAAGCAAAGCAAGAAAAAAATTGCACAGACGTGAAACAGGGCATTAATTTATTTTATTTTGATGATTCGGCTAAGAACTATCGACCGAAGAGATTAACAGCTTCCCTGAGTTATCTCCTCACTCCTTGTGAAAGGGTGCAACGCAAAGGACCAGACGTTTCAGCGTTCCCAGGTGCCATCCATGGCAGTTTTCCTGGCGCTGTGACATTCTTTACTGCTTTCCAAACTTCTCTCCCACCTGCACCTGCCCACGAGCTCCCAAAAGTACTGTAGGGTATATATTTCTCTGTTACGTAAGAGCATGCATGTATTATTGGACATTCTTGCCACCGACATCCAGCCCACATTGAAATTCGAGGTCTGTTTGGAATCCTTCAAATTTAAAACATTCAAAGTAAAACAAGGTTGACTTAGAAAACTTTGTGAAAGTTTCGATACTCACTCAGTCCGTAATAATTAAGTCCTTCTGCCCACTGGTGTCCCAGCCCCCAAGCTGGGATGCTGAGGGTCCCCAGCCTGCTGCTCCACCATTTCTCTCCTGATTGTTACAGCCTGGAGATGTGCAGCTTCCTTGCATTTTAATGGTGCTCTTGAGATAGTGGCAGAAATATGAGCCAGCTTCCCAGAGTCCTTGTGCTGTGCAAATCCCGAGGAGGCCACGCACATAGTACTGCTGCACTGATTTCCAAAGCCCTAACTCCATGATCATGCTGAAGCCTTGCAAGCGCTTTGGGAGCTTCTCAGAGCTGATAGGCTTGTTCTTGCTTTCAAAGCCGGAAGCCGAGGGTCACTGGAACAAAGGGGTCTGAAGTCCGTTCCTGAGCCAGAGTGGAGCTGCCACAGGGACCTGGATCTGCATTTGGGCATCTAGTCCCTTTTGAGGGCCTCAGTCTAGATAGGTGGCCAAGACACAGACATGGCTGCTGAGAACTGCAGAAATATAGCACACATTGAGCTGTGGGACGAGATTGCCAGTGACATAGTCGGGACAAGGATGTTTGCTAGGAAAAAAAACCCTCCCTCTCCTTCCTTCACTGCCTGGGCTTGAGCTGCTTCTTTCTCAAGAGCCTGGGAATACAACCCCTCTGGCTGGTGGCAGGAAGGCCAGGAAAAGCAGGTGCTGTCATGGTGGTGGCATTCCTCGGCTCATGACCAGTTGGAGCCTGCATGGGGGGGGTACATCCTCCCCCCTCCTGATCCTTTCTTTCCCCCTCTGGCTGGAAGGATGCAGCAGTGACTTACTGAGGTTGATCCCTGTGGCACTCCAGCTACTGGTTCCCCATGGATTGTCTCCGAAAAAAAATCTTGGCGGCAGCGATAGCCTCTAGTTTCTGTTTTTAGAAGGAGCAAAGCCAACGTGAAATGATGGCTCCTGTCTGATAGGGGGTTGCCCTGTGAATATGGGCAGAGCCCTGAGGGTGACAAGGACAGAACCCCTCTGCCCCTCAGTAAGCTTGGCTGTCAGGGCCACACCTATCCCTGTGCCTCTAGCTTGCTATCGGTGACCCCTCCGCCAACCCTGCCTAACCTCTGTGCAACCTAAGGCCCAGTGCATACATAAATGCTGATAAACACACAACAAAGGTATACATGAACACATTATGTATACACACACTCGCCCACATACAAGTGGAACTGAATCTAGTGCTCGCTCTCTTCAAGGTCTGTGCCCTGTGCTGTGCTGTTCCTTAGCCCTTCCCTGCCCAAGGTGTCCCTGGGATAAACCCACGGCCCTTCAGGCTACCAGGCCACCAGGCAGTGCTGGCTTGGATTCCCTCTGGAATAAACCAGTGTGGCTGCACTCTTGCTTGCTTTCCAGACCTGAGCTTTTTTTTCCTTTCTTATTCTCTCATGTTATCCTAACAAACAGAAAGCATGGTTTATGGTACACAGGGCTTAATTTGACTTAATATATAGATGGCACATATTCCCCAGGAGTCCCTTAAGTTGAATTGAATGCAGGCTGTAGACCATGGCCAAGGAAGAGCCCGGGTTCATCCACAGTTCACGTGGCAGAAATGAGTGAGTCACTCGTCAATGGTACGGCCAGGGCTGGATTATCCTGTGGCTTCCTTCCTTAAATGGACAGAGATTCCAACTGCTGTGTGAATAACAAAGACCTTAATGTCCCACTGGCCAATGGAGACCAGCCCAGCAACCAAAGGAACCACAGCAGCTGTTTTTTTCCAGCATGCTGAAGGCTGCAATCTTAGCCCAGCTCAGCTGTCACGGTGAAACCTTGTGGGGTCCTATGGAGAGAGCGCAGATGGCCCAGGGCCATGGGTCCCATTCGTGGAAAACCACAATCTGAACCTGCGTCCTGAGAACAGGGGTCCTCCAGTGTGATTTGGGGCCAGCTCCCTGTCCAGGAAGCACTGCTCTTCTTCTTGAAGGGCGATAGCACTATCTGACAATGTTTGAGGCATTCAAATGACAATATTTAAGAATACATGGGACAACAGATCTCTTTGCCCTCGAATTTTTAATGTCTGATCAATACTTCACTTTTTCTTTCATTTGCACTCACGGCTCCATTTGGCCCCACTGGCCCATTTGTGTGTGTCTCCTGCAACAGTGGCTAAGTATTAGATAAACATTGAATGTTAAACACTCATTGTGCAGTGTGCTTCTTTGTGAATCGAAATGAGAAACACGAAAGTCTGCGCCTGCATGAAGTCCTTCTCCTGGCAACTTCCAGTGATTTCCTCATGAGTGCCGGTGATGGAGACTTAAGATTTCACATTCATTAGTATCACTTGTAAAACTCGTGATTCTTCTGGCAAAAAGGGGAAAAGAATCAACAATGAGCAAAAAGAACCCAGGAAGGGAATTGGCTCTGGAATAACACAGAGGCTTAAGGACATGAGTATTAGAGTCCGCTCAGCAGGCTTCAAGCGCTAACTCTGAGGCTTTCTTTGGGAATCTTGGGCAAGACCCCTAAGCAGTCCCAACCTCAGCTTTTTCCTCCGTGAGATGGAGGCGGTGCTTAGCCTGCTGGGGCCACCCTGCAGATTAAATGAAGTGGCGTGGAGCGCCCTGTATGGGCAAAAGTGTCAGGAATGTGAGCTCCGTTTCTTTCCGCTCGTACTCCGCGGTGTTCATATTTTTCGAGCAGAGGGCAAACATCATCTGGGTAGGCTTTGGCAGGTCATTCAAGGCAGGCTGGCGGCTCAGAGGAGCTTGCCCCAGTCCTAAGTCCTCTCCGTATTAATAGGACTGATGGTGTCAAGGCTGGTGGAGCCTTTGGTTCCCAGCCAGGATGCCAGGCACGAGGGCCTCTTTCATGCTTCTGAATGACTGGGCTTGGGGAGCTTCTTTGACGGGCTTCTTTGTGCATATTCAAGGGAATGGGGTCAGTGTCCCTTCCCTAGAAACATTGTACCCACATCGTTGCCCCTTAAAGAGCAGCTTGGTTACTGTCCCCGTTGCTTTATTTAAACTTTCTGTAAATTGACCTCCTTTCTCCACAGTATATGCTACAATGATTGGCCCCTCATCAAATGTTTCTGAAAGAAGCCCTAATGGCCTTTGGTGAAATGCCAAATAAACATCGCTTCCCTGGGACAGGGCCCTCTTCTGACAAGCCTTGCAGATCATGGGGTACAGACCTCTGCAGTTTCTGCTGATGAAAAGAATCCCAGGGTCCCTTCCCCAAGGAGGGACCTTGCCTTTTCATGCGTGAGCGCCGTCTCCCCATTCTTTATCTGTCCTGTGTGGTGCCCCCATCCTCTGGCTCTGCTGCGTCCAGGATCAACAAACGTGTTGACTTACACCAAGTCTTCTTGGCTCCCCATCCCGTCTCCTGCCCAATGTCCAGAACTATGACGTGGAATTAAAATGAAGCTATTGTGGTTTGAACCCAATGAACAGGACCACGAGGCTGGTTGGCTTTCAGCAGCTACAACTATCCAGTGTGCTCAGTTATTTCTTGAAACAAAATGCACCATATAAAATGCCCCCTGCAAATGAGGATTGTGCACATTGTGACCTCTTCTTGATAATGAACTTTAGAAAGAGTGATCTAGAAGAATACAAGCCAAATGTCTAAACAAATTACATTTCCATTGAGGTGTTATGTTTCATTTTCTTTGACTTTGTTGCTTACCTGTTGTTATGGTTGATACATTGTGTCACCTTGGAGAGTCTAGAGGTTTGGCTGAGTAACTCAGCAGGAAGCTCGGGTGCTTACCTTGTGTACATCCTGAGCCTGTGGAAGAGGAGGGCATGGCGATTGTGTGAGAGGTACAGCCCCCTGGGTGGGGGTAGCCTGTTTTACAATGTAAGGGAGAAAGAGAAGCTGCTTGCTGCTATTTCTCCCTTTTCCTCTGGTTGTTTTTGCTGTGCTCTGCTGCCCTGAACAGTTTGCCCTCTGCCACCTGCCACTCTGCCTCTGAGCCAGCCAAGTATGGACTGAGACCTCCACAGACTGTAAGCTAAATAAACCTTTCCTTCCTTAACTTTGTATGTTCGATATTTTGTCTCAGCAAAGAGCAAAGAGTAACCAAGACACCTGTATTTGCTAAATCTTCTCCAATGTTCCTATTGCATTCTAATATTAAAAATAAAATAAAATTTTTTGTGTTAAAGATCACTAAAATAGTTGCCCATAAATACATCATTCTTTCCTCCTCAATGAGCCAAATGCTGTTTTCCCTTTTTTCAGGTATAAATCACTATTTGCTCTGTGTCATTTGGTGAGTGCTATTTACAAGACTATTTTAAACTAACAAGCTTATTTTGGAAAGTTATGATAGACTTAGAGGGAATTACAGGATTTGAGTTGGGTAATGTCTTGGATGCAGTGCCTGTTTTGATGGACAAGAAAGAAATAACTAAGTGCCTCTTTGGCTGAGAGGAAGCAAGAGCAAGCCATTTTAGATTTACAATAAGTTCAAATAATTGCCTTTTTTTATACATCAGTTAAAAATTCAGTATCCTCTAAAGAGGCTAAACATGGACTATGTCTCTCTTGACACTTCTTTTCCCCAGACTATTTGGTTCAGGAAGGAGTTTGGCTCAGTTAAGACATCTAGTGTTTGCATGGTGTTCTTCGCTGAGGGGTTAACCTATGCTTCTGAACGAGGCAGTATTTATAACAAACATCCAGGCCCAACGAAAGCTCTGGGCTGAGCTTCCCACTGGATCCTGTATGAGCTTTATGACCTCCACTGAAGTAGGCAGCACGTAGAGGATGCTGTGGTTGGATTTCCCACTTGTTTCCTCTGTGTGAGGTCAGGACAGTGTTTGTTCTTTCAGTCTGGTTGCTTCCTCTCTGTCTGTACGTAATGGGCCCATCCACTGTTTTATTGAATGTTTTCTTCCTTTCTCCTGGTGCCCCAGTGACTGTGTGCAGAGACTCCAGCTTTTGGAGGGCTGCTGTTGAACGGCTGGCACTGCTGGCTGGCTTGGGAGGCCAGCATCAGAGCGTCCTGCCAAGTTGCAACACTGCCGATGAGGCCTGATGGACTCTGGCTCTGGGTGGGCTGGGTGATCCTCTGTCCTGGAAAGGCTTAGGCAATGCTGGCAGAATTTGACAAGGTTCAGACGTGTGCAGAGAATCACTGATTGTTCACCTGTTTGGATTCAGTCAAGACTTCATAGATGTAGGAGGCAAGTGCCAAGGTGATAACTGAACAGCCTTCCAGAGTATACTGGGGCTGACCTAAGGAGGAGCAGCTGAGAAAAGTTGTCAGGAAGAGGAAAGGAGTCTTTGCTGGTTTCACAGGAAATAATCATTTCCTCTGTTGCAAAATCACTGGTGCAATAAATCTCACTGTTACGTGTTGTAAATGACTATGTTAGTCACTGATGAAATACCTGTGAAAAACAATTTAAAGGAGGAGTATTTTATTTTGGCTCAGGGTTGTGGAGGTTACAGTCCATGGTCAGCCGGTTGTATTGCTTTTAGGCCTGTTGCAAGGCAGAGACGTATGGTGGGAGGGTGTAGCACAAGAGAGTTGCTCACCTCATGGCAGCCAGGAAGCAGAGAGGGGAAAAGAGCCAGAGAGGATGGGACAGGGACAAGATATGGCCCCAAAGGCCATGCAACTTTAGCCCACTCTCTTTAACTAGGCCCTACCTCCTAATAGCCCATTCATCTATGAAGTGAATTACAGGGACTTAATCTACTGACAAAGTCATCACCCTCCTAATCCAATCAACTCTCTAGGCTCTGCCTGTGAACACGGCTGCACTGAGGCTCAAATCCTCAGTACCTGGTTCTCTGGGGTATGCATCCTATTTAAACCTTAACAATAGTGTATGCAGGAACAATGTGGGTAGCTTGGGATCTGCTGTGGAGAAAGATCAAAACCCTGGTACTAAAGAAAGCATCAGGCATCAGGCACTGGGAAATCACATCCATCGTAAAGTTAGTTTCAGTATTTGGCCTGAAGGGGTACCCTAGTGGAAATTTGCTTTTTGTAATAGGAGTTCCCATCAAAACTGTGTGTAAATTGTTTTGTGGGGCTGTGAACTAAGCCAGTTAGAATTCAACCCCTGCTTTCTTATTGATTTACAAGGTAGGTTCATGGACTACCAAAGCCCAAAAATTAATCTTAATTTGGGAGAAGTTTGAGAATGTGTAAGTCTATGAAAGTTTATATCTTTGCCTATGTAGCAGCTTCTTCTTTGAGAATGTAAATTGATAGGACAAAAAATTACGAACAATACTTAAAATAATGAGGGAAGAAACTCTTTTCAAGCACCTACATGTATTTTAGAAAAGCTAGCTATAAAAAATTAATTACCATCGTCCTAAATAAACATACATATACTGAACCCTGCTGGTTACCATGAGATAAGAATGTGGGTAAGGATATGAAGATAAAGAAGATAGTTCATGTGGGCTCAAATAAATTAAATGCAAGACAGAATGCTTTAAATACATCCCTTTGGTCACCAGTCTTCTTAAGAGGAAAATGATAATTCTTGCTGTATTGCATTATCATGCCTCAAACCAGTGAAGCCTGACTTGTAACCCTATCAATTAACTGAAATATTTGACTTTTACAAATATATTGGCAATAAATAGTCCATCTTCAGTTCTCTTCTTGCTTAAGATTTTAGCAGCATTCAGCATTAACAACTGCTTTCAACTTCTTTTTTTTTCCAGATCAGTAATATGGGTTGTGCTCACTTTGGCAGCACATATACTAAAAAAGTAATGTGTGGTTTATTTACACAATGGAATACTACACAATCATGAGAATGAACCATATGCAAATACATATAATAAATACATATGCAAATACATATAATAAAAATTTCACAAATGTATGGTTGAACCGAAGAAGTCAGATACCATAAATGCAGTGTTTAATTCCATGTACATAACATCCCAAAGCAGACCGAACTAGCACAGGCTCATAGAACCGGACAGCATTCCACGTGGAGAAGGCATCACTGGGAAGGAGCCCGACGGGGCTATCAAGGCAGTGACCGCATGCATGCCATCAGCTTGTGAAAATCACTGAAGCCTGGGAACAGATATCACAGAGGCTGAGGGAGTCTCCTGTCCTTTCCCCTTGACCATATCTCCTCCACACCACCAAGTTCAAAGTCTCTGCCTCCCTCCTGTGCGCTTAAGTGCTGGAGAGCTCTCTACTCTTTCTCCCTCTCTAGACAAAGCCTCTCAGGCAGCATGGCGCTAAGTACCAATGTTTGGAACTGAAATCCTGGAGCCCCAGTGATGGAGTGCTCAGGCTGCAGGTGGTGACCAAGACAGGACTCATTTGGCTGAAACTTTGCAGGTCTGTGACATGATGGCTGCACTGGTGGAGGTGTGAAAGTGCAACCTGTCAGAGAGGTCATTGTAATGGGAATGATGGTGCTTAGCTCAGAGTTGTCCCAAGGGGTCCTATGAGTTACCACGTATAAAATGCTTAGCAACCAACACGAGTTAGGAGCCTCAAAAACGTGAGCTGCCAATACAGCTTCGCCCAAGGAGTGCCAGTGCAAGGCAGATAGCCAGGTGATGTTTTGTTCACTATCATCTCTGCATTTTTTTCTCCTCTCTGTTTTCCATCTCAGTGTTTGTATTCTTTTTGAGGGTCTTACTAGTTCTTCTTCCAGTCTTATAATGCCATGGTTTCCCCCCCCTTCATTCTCTTTTTCCTCCTCCTCCTTCTTTGGTACTGAGGACCGAACCCAGGGTCTTTGAAATTAATTATAGCCCTTTAAAAATTGTTTTTAAAATTTTTGAGGTAGGGTCTTGCTAAGTTGCTCTATGGCCTAGACTGGGCTTAGTCCTCCTGACTCAGTTTCTCACAGTGCTAGGATTACAAGCATGAGCTACCACACTTAGCTTATGGCTTCTCTTCCCACCCTGGATACTTTCTCTAAAGAAGCTCATAAGATCCCATCACTGTAACCACAAGTTATGTTGATGATGGCTCAGAAATCTCATCTAATACCCTCTCCACAGACAAGCGTAAACCACCTAAAGCTCCCAAGCTCTGAGTGACGGAGAAAGATTGCTATCATGGCAGTGTGAAGCATGGATTGGATGGTGGCTCAATTGAGGCAGGATCTGGGCTGGGGACTTTCGTGTCTTGAAAACAGATTTCAAGGTGCTTTACACATCTTGACCAATCTCACACTGACTTTGCTTGAATTGTGTCCCTTACCACACATCTTGAGCTGTGTGTTCATGTGCCTGTCTCCTTTTCCAGGCTGGTTGAGCTATCTGAGAGGAAGAACTGACCCTTTGTATCTTCAGTCTGCCAAAACATTGTAGCATGAGTTACTTATACCAGCAGTGGGTTGGAAAGGAGGGCAGAGATTTCAGATGTCAAGAGTCCGTGTTAATGGCACTTGTGGAGCAGTTGGATGTGGAGCCTGAGGAGATGGGAGGAGGTGAAGGGGACTCTGAGTATCCAGTCACAGTGGCCAGGTTGGGACCATTGTTTGTGAGATGGCACACAGGAAAGAAAGGAGCAGCAGAGTCAGTGTGCTGGGTTTGGGGGCAGAGAGATCAAGGCACAGTGGAATCTGGATGTGGAAATGTTAAGGAGGCAGATGGAACCACAAAACTGTGCTGATGTCCTATGAATTATTCCATGAAACTGAAACATTATAGCTGGAAATTTTTAAAAAAATGTATTATTCATTGAATTATGGCATCTCAGGGTTTAGAGGGATCCAATTGTTTATTGAATGCTTGCTGCCTCCGTGCACTTTCCTGCTGACCTTTCTGCACTTCGGTCTCAGTCTGCAGGCTCCTTTTGTATTTACAGCATTTTTCCTTTTGATTCGCCTTCAAAGACTTCAAAGTTTCTTTTCCTTCCAGTTTTAAGTCTTTCTGGCTTTAAAAATCAGAACAAAAAATTTTTTATCAGTCATCTGTTTAGAGGAATCCATGACTGAGCACTTAATGACCTGGCTTGGGTGTCCATAATTTTGCTATTAGACTCTCTGACAAATTGTTCTAGACTGTAGAAGCAGCTTTGGCTTAACAGGGAGACGAAAGGTCAGAAAAGGCTCATCTCATAGCCACTGCTTTTTCTCAGTGGGAAGGTTTGCAATTTTAGATACATGATGCTTACACAAGCTGGGAGTAGACTGTGTGGCATGGGTCTTGCCTGAACCAGCTGAGAGCCCTTGGACAGGTTACTGAGCATTTGGAATTCTGATTCCTTCTGGTAAATGAAGACTTTGATTTAATCTCAGAGAGTTGTTAGGAGGGTTGAATGTGCAATGCTTAAACAGTCTCCGCCATGAAATTGTCTTCATAAATATTCTTACCAGCTCAGTCACACCCATCCGCATGAAGAACAGCCCCCACTGGGGGACATGTGGTGGAATGCAGAAAGATGGCAGAACTAATCTTCACCTTGTGTAATGACAAAGAAAGGAAATGACTAGAATTGCTAAGGACTGCATGTAACCAAGAGGAAGTTTCAGGAATGAGCCAAGAGTTTCTCCACTCAGTTTTCCAAGAGAGAGAATTGTGGGAAGACGCAGCTTCCGGCATTTAGAAGTGAGAATGTTTTCATCATCATTGTGAGGCCTATTTAAAATAGTTTGGCTAATTAGGTGATGATTAAATCGCATCGCTTCCATATGTTTGTGCCTTCCTCTGTACAGAATATATCTGCTTGAAAAGTTATAGGTGAATTATGTGTTTGTGGAGGAGTTCTTTGATAGTTGGTACATAGTAAGCACTCAAGTGTACTGAATGGCAAATTATTTAAAAGCTAATAATGAGGAGGAGGAGGAGGTGGAGAAAAAAATGCTAATGTGTAAATACTTGCCTTGTGCTACATGTAGTGATCTCATTTCAATCCTATTAGGTTGGGAGAGTTATTTCCAATTAACCTCTGCAGAGACTAAAGTCTAGACAGCAACAGATCCTTGGTATTGTCAATACCTTTCTTTCCTTTCTTTGCATTTTAGATTTTTGTCGTTGGGTATTAGAACAGAATGCACCTGCAGGAGAAATGATGGTAATAACCTTCAGTGGATCCCTAAATAAATATTGCACTAAAGAAGCAGGAGGGGCTGGCATGTGTCTCAGCTGAAGACAGGCAGCACGGAGACGATACGGACTCTCAGAGTATGTTGGGCACAGAAAGGGTAAAGCAGAGGTGAAGAAAACTGAAGCCACTCGTGAAAGGAGGGACGCAGAGGGCCTCAGGCAGAGAGACTGTGGACAGGCCCAGATGACGCCGCTCACTTCTTACCTGAGACAGTGCTGGGCCCACAAGAAATGGACTCACGTCGTCCTGCCCAGGCTCATCCCCTGTTGCTCCCCTTCTCGAAGCATACCTTCCCGAACACAACATACTACGTTTAGCTCCTACAACGCGCCAGCTCTTCTCACATCTCTTTTTCTCTATGTGATACACCCTCTCTCCGAAATGCCCTTCTTCGCAGCCCCAGCTGGTCAATTTAATAAAGCCACCACATGTTTTGAATCCCTTCCTTTGCCAAACACTTAACATAGACTGTCCCTAGCTCTTATAACAATTCTGCAAGGTGAGCACGGTTATCTCCATTTTGCGTGTGGAGAAAGACAGGCCCACCAAGGCTGAGCAGTGAGTGCAGATTTGCACACTTAGATCCAGGGCTGGCAGGTAGAGCTGACTGACGTGAAAGGCTGCCACGTTCTCCCTTCCCATACCTTTTGATGTTTCTAGTCACCTTTGAAGATACAGCCCTAGTGTCCTTTCCTTGGTGAGGCCTTAATTGAATACCTCAGATAACTGCACATTTCCCTACAGTTCTATGATAGTCTTTATGCACCTACAAAAATCAATACTCGTTAGTATTCTTATTGGATGTCTATGTGGCTCCCTGTATGGGTTTCATAAAGGAGGGAGGGGTGTAACTTTATACATCTCTATAATAAAGTCTCCCCTCGTCTCCATCTTCTGAGCAAGATTTCTGCATGGCTCATCGTATAATACGGCCTTCACAAATTATTGTTAAATTAGTGAATAAATTAATTAATGCCAAGGAGCTAATTTGTAAAGCTGTGAACCTCCTCCTCTTTGCCAGATTATTGATTCTGCCTCTAAGTGTGTTCTCTGTCTGCTTCCCACACTAGTGTGATGAGCACTAACCAGATGGCTAGCCATGGAGACGTCCACCCTTGGAATCCAACACCTGTTCCCCAAGCCAGTGTGCTGGAAATGATTGGAGACCACATCAGGCCTTGGCCACCTTTTCTGTGGCCTTAACAAATGCAGTAAAGTAACAAAAGCACTAACCACAGCAGCAGTGCCGAATCTAAGTAAGCACTGTATGCGACTCTTGATTAACCCTTCAGGTCTGACCTATCGGCAGCTCTTCGTTTCCCCCATATTAACCCATCTTACAGTGTTTGCCGAATCTCATTACATTAACATGATTCCATACAGACATGAGCTCAGTGCTCCTCTGCGGCTATGCTGGCTGACTTTTTCTAAATGATTGCTGTGGCCAAATGTCCAAGGCCCAGGACTAATCTGCAGTTTGTGTTTTAATATAAGCTGAATGACTTAACCTCAGAGAACTTCACTCACATTGACTGTCAATCATTCTTTGGTTTTTGTCAGTCTTTGACCTACCTCTGATTCCAGCCATCTCTCTTCCTTCAAATCATGATGTGACTTACTTCTGGAATAGTTCTCTGGAATCTGAGATGACTGCAGAATGGTCTGCACCAGGCTTCTTCACTGAAGGACTGGACACGAAGTTGACATGAAGTTTATCCTTCAACAGAGTGTAATATATTCACTCAATCAATATAGTGTGATACTGGCCAGTCTAAGTTCTAAAGAGGGATGGATGTTCACTAACATCTTGGCCATAAGAGCAATGACAATTTTTTGTTTCATTTCGATTCTCAGAGCCATTATCCAAGGAACATAGACTTCATATCATGAGTGCTCTTAGACTGATCATCCATCTTGGTTTATACCAGTTGTTCTGGTGTTGCACTGTCCAGGTTTGCATTGGTCGCAGGTAGAAATGTCCGGATTTGGAAGGCAAAGCTTACCTCAGTCCTTAATGTCTCCTCACTGCACCCCAGCCTTCTCACAGAATTCCAGTCCAGCTACGCGCTGACTGTAGCAAGGAAGGCACTGCGCTGTACCAGCCAAGAAAGGGCAGGCCGTGAGGCTGACGTGTGCAGACACATGGAAATGTCATCCAGTGAGCAGGTCTGGATGCAGGACCAGGCAGGCAGGCTGCTGTTGGGTACTTGACCCCCCCTAAAGGGACACCCTATTATGGACATGGCAGACTCACCCCTGAAACCTTGGGGAACCTTGGGAAGACTGCAATTTTTGGTCTAAAGACATTATGTAAATGCGTAAGGAGGAGCCATTAACTGATTACCAGATGAGTATAAATTAGCTTGTATGATTAAGTGATTAATACCTATTGTGAACCAGCAGAGTCCAAGGAGAATAGAGTCTGATGAAAGGAGACTAAATATTTTGCCTGTTCTATTACCAGGTTTGTAGGTGGCCACATGGTATTGCATTAGATGTAATTTCTTCTGTTATTTTGTCTCTTGCAGAAAAGATGAAGAGCGGGGGAAACCGATCTCTAGTAAGGCGAGGCATATGATCCACACCACCGCATTGGTCCTCCCAGCAGTCCATAGGAAAACATCTGCCGTTCCCATTTCACAATGGCGTGATGGGGCATGGAGCCACAGGCAAACTAAGATGCAGAATCAGGAATGACAGCCAAGGTGGACCCCAAATCTTATCACTGTTCTGCAGGGCCAGGTTTCTACTGAGATGAGACGTTTGAAGGGAAAGCATGGCTTGCCTGGATGAGTTGGAAGAATTAGTGATGATTATGAAAAAGAAGATACAAGGGACAATGTGAATGAGTGATGGCAATGACTGCTTCATGTGCCAGATGCCAGGAACCTTGCTAAAGTTTTCACACTTATTTTATTTAATCCATGATTATAAGATACCTGTAAAGTCGGTGTTATGAACAACTTTCTCTACTTCCTCTTCCTACTCCTCTCCTTCCGCCTTCTTTTCCTCCTCCTCTTCCTCCTCCTCTTTTTCCTTCTTCTCCTTTTCCATCCTTTTCTTCCTCTTGACATAGGGAATTGAGCCCAGGGCCTCCATGCTGAGCCTTAAGCCCTCTAAAAAAATTTTCATTTTATTTTGAGACAGAGTCTTACTAAGTTGCCCAGGTTGGGCTTGAACTTGTGATCCTCCTACCTCAGCCCCCTAGAGTGCTGGAATAACATACATGAGCCATCGCACCTGGCCTCTTCTTGAAAATAAGAAAACTGAAGTTCTGGGACAAAAACCAAATGGTTTTACTACAATTTGATCCCAGTTCACTCTAATGACAGAGCTTCTTCTCTTGACATTTGGTTTGCTAGAAGGGACTCAAAAATGAATGAAAACATCTGGGTTAGTCAGCTTTGTGTTGCTTTGAGAAAGGATCTGTGATAATAAACTTAAAAAGAGGAAAGTTTTATTTTGGCTCGTTGTCTTAGTTCATGGTCAGCTGGTCCTGTTGTTTTTGGCCCTATGGTGAGGAAGCACATCACGACAGGGTGTGCATACAAGAGTAAACTGCTCACTTTATGTTAGCTAGAAAGCAGAGACAGAGAAAGAGGAGCAGCCAGGGCTATAACATCCCCTTCAAGGGGCTGGGGATATAGCTCAGCGGAATAAGCGCCTGCCCAGCAAGCGCAGGGTCCTGAGTTCGATCCCCAGTACCGCCCAAAAATAAATAAATAAATAAATATAACATCCCCTTCAAGCATACACTCCCCCAAGGACCTAACATCCCCCCACTAGACTCCGCCTCTGAAAGGGTCCACTACTCCCAGTAGGGCCAGAGCTGGTGACCAAGTCTTCAGTGCTCGAGGCTTTGGGAAGTGCTAAGATACCAACAATAGCATTATACAGTTGCAGCTTGATGTCAAGAAGCCTTGAGGCTCCAAAGTCTGTGATAATCTGCAGCTAAATTTTGCTTGTTCTCCATCAAGATTTTGACCTAGAAAAATTCTGAATAATATAATACCTAAAAAAGTCTAGCATGAAACTGTATCTAAAATAATTATGTATGATCTAAAAGGCCTTGAAATTTTATTCTTTGTATTATTTGTGTTATTAAATATTTGGCATTCAAATTTAGCCAATTTAATTAATTACTACTGGGATCAGGAAAGGTCTGTTATAGGAAGAAATTGAACAGCCAATGGACAATGTAAGGCCTTTATATGCTTAGGGGTGAGGATACATGAAAAGAAACCCAGGGTGAGGCTAGAGTGTCAGGATAAAATTTGTTTTTTCCTCAAAATTACTGAAACTAAACATATTTCACTTGGGAAAATCAAATCAAGTGAATACACACAAAACGGCATAATATTAACTTTGGTTGAGTGATGATAAATAATGACCTAGAGATCTTGGTCATTAGCACATAGGCATCAGGAAATAATTCTTCATTCTTCCTTACTCTGGTTTGCAGAATTCCCTTTCCCAAGGGTCTGGGAATACCAGGCCTGCTTCTGGACATCCCCAAAGTTCTGCTGTAGGAAGATTGGACCCTTAATTCGGGTCTCTTTCCCCTTTCATCTGATGCTTGAAGACAATGTTCAAGTTAACTCACTAGATAAATTCATGTAACTACTTAGCAAGTTGTATTAAATTTTAAAATAGGACCTGCTTCAGTTGTGTGTGTGCTACTAATGCTGCATGTTTTAGGGACTAGGAAAAGTTGAGAAGGAGCTATCTAGGAGGCAGAAAACTTCTTGCTGGGCTGCTCTGTGTCAGCCTAGACAGGTCCTCAGGGAGGGACTCTGCAGCTGGACCTCAGCAGGGACAGGTTGGGTTACCTCAAGACAAACAGCCACAGGCCACTAGCAAGCACAGATATTCCTTATTTATCCACCTACCTGTTTAAAGACTATGTAGACTTATAACCTGCCACTTGGATTTCTGACCCATCTTTTTTTTTGTACACTTGTGTACATCTTATTGATAGAGCCTCAGTATACACCTTGTTTACACAGTACTGTAATTTTTGCTGATTGGACTGTACTTTTATGTTCTGTTATACATTACTGTACTGCATGCAAGAGTTTGCAAATATAAGTCGTTTAGTTGGAGTTCCCTTTGACCATTTCTTTGTTCTGAATACTGTAATGTACATACCAGATACCATTCCCCATTTAGCAACAAATTCATTTAATGACTGAGCTGCAGGGCCATGACTTGGTCGTTAAACGGGTGGATGGTGGAAGCAACCACAGCACAGGTAGACCTACTTGCCAGCAGGATTATGTCCTATACCCAACCTCTGACCTCAGACAAGTCATTTTGCTAATGCCTGCCTTCTTTTCTCCTCAAGTCATTTGCATCAGAATCCATTGGGATAAAGACCCCAAGAAGAAGTTCCTTTGATTTGTTCAAAATCCCCAACCTTCTTGAATGCAGGAGCACATCTTAATCCCAGGTCAGGTCAGCATGTCACCCATGCAGGTATGGACAAAGGTCACCAACACTAGAGAGCAGAGAGTGCTCAGAAATCAGGCCCAGTAGCTGCTGACACATCTCCAGTCTTCGCAACTCAACTGCATTATCTGAGTGAGCTGATGATCCATATAGCGGATGCCAGATTTTCCCTCCCATTCTAAATGTGTTGTCTCTGCTTTTGCATGCATTTCTATATATTTTTAACATTTTATTACATATATTCTTGTAATCCACTTATGAAATAAACCAACATACAAATAGACCAAAAAATGGAGCATTCAGATTTATAGAAATATTCCAATGTATTTATTACCTGATCATACTTAAATTTTTTTTTTGGTATTTATTGACCTCTTTGTAACATCCTGTCAGAGTAAGAGACCATAAGGATGTGACATTCCCTCTATCCACTGCTTGCTTTCTATACACTTAATGCCTTTTGAAATCCTTACTGAAGTATTCCAACAAATGTTAGTGCTCTGCATGGCACAAATGCATTTGAGCTTGGAATTTTTCAGTATTTGTGAAAAAACAGCTTAAAAGACTGCTTAACCCAAGGGATGAGGGGGTGTCAGTTCTGTAGAAAACTGGGGCACAGCCACATTAGGGGACCTGGTCCCAGAGTCCCTGGAGCAGGAAAGCAGGTAAATCAGAGCCCAGTGTGTGCCCAGGGTTGGCCATGCTGCCCTGTCACTGGGGTTGGGAAGCAGCTGAGGCCAGGTGGGCGAGGAGCGGAGCGGCTGTGAGCTCTCTAAGGTGGCCAGATGGCAGGGAGCAGCCTGCTGGGCATGGTAATGGCCAACCGAGGCATGGGCACTTTTTGCTGGAATTTGCTCTCTGCTATCAAGGCGCCAGGTGACATGGGTCATCTTCCGCTTCAAGCCAAGTTACAGGACAACAGGAGAAATCCACCACCTGGCTGTGACAGCTCAGTGCACAGCCCTCACAAGGGCCGCACAGCAAGTTGAGCTTCAGAAAACAAAATTCTTTCATGTCTGGTCTTAAAGGGCTCCTCCTGACCAGTCCTCCCAGAGCGTAACCACCTCCAGGCCTGTGAGTGCTGGACTTGAAGTCCATTTGCCTGACCCAGAGCTCCCATGCTGTCCTGCAGACCGTTGCTTCCTCCTCACCACACACAGCTCCCCTCCGTGCCCTCTCCCCCCGTCCATTTCCTGTGTGCTGCTGATTCAGAGATTGCACAGAGTGCGTAGCAATGGATCTGGCAGCAGTTGGATACAACAACTTCACCAAGAAAAATAATTTTATGTAAAACTAGTAGTCTAGAAAGAGAAGGTTGGTTATTAGATTGAAGCAAGCAGCCCTGCTCAATAGCAGAAGTGTCTGACAGAGGCTGCCAAGCTGCTCTAGTCAGGGAACAGGGCTCTGAGGTGTGGATCGGTCTTTGTCACTCCTTTATAGCCATGGTACTTTTTGGTGACTGGCAGTTGCTATGCAAAGTATCAGAGTCAAAGAACTGAAAAGGGCCCTCAATTACCTCTACTCCCTCTAAGGGAACTAAGGCCCAGTGTGAACAGAAGGTTTCTGATCAGATTTTCCTGTATATTTTATTAATATTTTTATACACTGGGCAGGGGGTGTCCCTGTCTTCCCTCCTCCCTCAATAACTCCAGGAAGCAAATGTGTAAATCGTGGCAGAATAACATAAGGAGAATTTTGATTTCGACTGACTTGAACTCCAAGTTGTAGCAACAGGCATTCAAGAATGAAAGTGAGAACCCTTACCTAGGAGATAGCCTGGATTCCCAGTCCTGTGAGATCAAGTGTTTGTTAATGGCAAACACATCTTTGGGCATCTGGAAGATAAATACAGACATGTGGTGTAAGACGACGAACCCTTGTAGGTGTTGATCTATCCAGGAATGGAATAACAACAGGGACAATCAGAGACTCCCCACTGGTGCTGTCCTCCTTGGGCAAAGGAGCTTTGTAAGAGACAGGAGGCAGGGGTCTTAAGCAAGGAAACAGCAGGAGGAGTCTTCTAAGGAGGACCAGGACCCCAAGGAGAGTTCCGAGGCCGAGCAGGACACACGTCTGAGTGTCCCACATGTTCCAGGCACGTGGGAGAGCGTGGGTAAGGCAGCCTGGCATCCAGACTGAAGAAGGATGAGGGTAGAGAAGGGGTCAGCCAAGTGAGAACCTTGGAGAATATTTTCGACCAGGTGACTCCCGTTGGAGGCCGGAGCCCAACCCCGGGTCAGGTTGGCTGCCACTCAACAGTGGGCAAGTACCAGGAAACTTTGGTGCACTGAGAGGCCAGAGGAAGAGCCTCAAGGAGGCAACTGAGGTCTTGGAGTTGGGAGAGACAAAGATGCCAAGAAATATGGAGATTCACGCCCCCCCATCTTCTCTGCCACCTCCTCCCAATGCCTTCCTTCCCTAACACTCTGTGCCATGGGGACTTCTCTTCACTACCAAATTACTTCTGTTTTTATGTAAACCTGGTTCACCTTTTTAAATTCCAGAGCTGCATGGAATTCCACAATGAAGTGGCTCCTGGGTCCCTGGAAGTAGAGCTCCACTCATCCCTCCCGCCTTGACTTTGGTGCGTAGGGACAGTGGGAGTGGGCAGAGAGGCCTCTGAGGGGAAGCTGGAGGTGTTTTCGCTTGCCCAGAGGTAGGGGGAGACATCAACAAAACAGGGATGCCTTTTACACTGCACCTCCCCTCCTCTCCCAGGACCACTGTTCCACAGCTTGAGAAAGATGGTGGGTCAAAGAGAGCACCGAGGGTTTTCAGAAAGTTCATGTGGAAGCAGAGAGCCCACAGTCAGTGTGGAGTCGTCCACAGGGGGCAGTAGACGGAGCCCACGTTTCTCCAGCACGCATGCCCACCTGCATTTCGTAGGGAGCCATGGAAATGCGCAGGCGTGAGGTTGCGGGCTAGGGTGGATTAGGTTTTGCAGCCGGTGAAAGGCAATGCCATGCTGCTGGTTGCAGACACTCGGAGCAGCGAGTAGCTCAACACCTACTTTGGGAGGCTCCTAGGCCTACCTCCGGCTGGTTTCATCTGGTGATTTTCTGGGGGTTGAGAAGCTCCAGCACCATTTCTGTTACATTAGAAACTGCAGAAAATTTGCCTAGGAGAAGCGGAATCCAGGCCTCACCTAAGCCACTGTGACCAGATGATTCCCAGGAGGCTAGGGCAGCTTCATTGGCACCCCAGCACTTCGGGGTGACTTGATATGGGTCCAGACAAGCTCTGACATGAGGGTTTACGTTGTCCATCCCGGCTCATCCTCCTATCTTTCCTCAGCCTCCCCCAAAGCCTCCTCACTTTGCCAGTGTCTTTTTTTTTTATTTTATTTTTAAGACACAAGAACCCAGAATAACACAGAAACAATACAGAAAATACCAAGTTATAGAGAAGATAGTAGGGAATTGGCACTGGATGCTGTATAACATAGCTATCTTCGTATTTGTTATAACAAAATCAATAAGGGATATACAGATTACAGAGGAGACAGTAGGGAACCATCACTGGACGCTGTGTTACATAGTGTTGTCTTTGTACTTGTTAACACAAAAACAATAAAGGAAATATCAGATTACAGAGAAAATAGTAGGAGGTTACCACTGGATGTTGTATTACATAATGTTATCTTCGTCTTTATTACTCAGTTATATAGATGATGGCTTGTTCAATTAATCAATTTTCTTCACTTCACCACCATTGTTCTACCACCCTGTCAGTGATCTTCCCACTGGTAATAACTGTACTTTTGGTTTATTTACTCCCTCACGCTCTTACTTTGGGCAGAGACTTGGCTGCTTCTAAATATGCTGTATATTACGTGGGTGTACACAAATTACTATGGCAGGCAGTGGAGAAGCACCCTTTGGTAATCCCTCAGAGCCATCGAGTGTCCAGTTGGGTAGGCAGGGTTACACAGTGAACTGCCAGACTCTGTTAGACTCGTGTCTATATGCCCAGACAAGTCTTCAGGGCCTTCCTGGGGGCCAGGCAAAGTGCCTGGCACACCCCAGTGGCCGGGTGGAGCACCTGCTTGCCAGTGTCTTTATCTAAGAAGATATCTTCCATAATAATTCTGTAAGTTCATTTATACTGGGCTGTGAAATGACTGAGAATGGTTATATTTTACAGAAAGATAGTTTTTTGTTTTGTTTTTTGTACTGTGAAATCGAACCCAAGTAGCACTAAGCTACATCCCTGCCCTTTTTTATTTTTTAATTTTGATACACGGTCTCACTCAGTGGCCCAGACTGGTCTAATATTTGCCATCCTCCTGCCTTGGCCTCCTGAGCAGGTGGGATTGCAGGTGTGTGTCATTGTGCCTGGTTTAAGACTGGTATTTTAAAAAGGGAAAAACCTTGACCCAAAGAAAGGGAATCATGGAAGCGTCAAACAAAAAATCCTCAACACCCTGATATACAATTTGGTGCATCTAGGTGATCTTTATAGACATGAGCATTGGCCAAGACTGGAGGGGGTGATTTCTAACCCTCTGTGGAAGCAGCAGGCTCGGTACTTCACAGTAGGTGCCGTGGGGTGAATTGTGAGCTCATGTTGAGCTAGCTCCCTCTCAGGGTTTCCATTTGTAGCCTGTAAGGTGAGTGTTTCAAGCAGAAGGCTCTGGCTTGCCCCATGACATGGGAAGCCACCATCATGAGCTAAGAGAACCATCAATTTTAGATCAGAGGCCCTCTGGATATTATCCCTGTCAGAGTGGACCACCGGGAACCTGAAGCCTTCCAAGGGGTGGTCCACATTTTCTCCACACCTAGAGGAGAAAGAGAGCGACTGAAGGAAAGCACCAAGAAGGGGTCATCCGTGTGGCTCCAGCAGGGACCCCAGGCCAAGGCCAGCCTGCAAGCATTGCACTCATGGCGTCAAGCCTGAAACTTGATCCTTTCCCAGAGCACAGAATGGGGGTGCAGCTCCCCAGGAAATCAGACTGAACAGAAATTAGCCTTCACCAGCTGCTCCTGCAATTCCATTTAAATTCAGTTAAAAGAACTCCTTACACTTGATAAAAGCAGTTGTCTTTCCAAATGATTGCTGGCCGCTTCTATTGCAAACACAAGCTAACAACCTGACTGCCAGGTGAGAAGGGTCTTTCTCTCTGTCTGGGTCTCTGTCGTCCACTCCTCTTCCCAGCCTTGTGCTGGGACATATTAGCAGTGTGTGGCTGAGAGCTGAGAAAGCTCTATTAGCATAAGATTCTGTGACTCATTGACTCACAGATTGTAAATCAGACTAACGGTGGATTTTAATTAATTATATTAATTTTAGGGGAAACAACAAAACTGAAAAGTCTGCAGTGCTTCATTTACTGAGAAACTCTGAAATGTCTTTTATTTTTAGCAAGCACCATAAAAACATCTCATACTGAAATAATGTAAAAATCAAGGAAGGGTTGTATTACTCAGCGTGATCGCGCCCTTTAAAAGGCTTTGACATTTTCTTTATTTTTGTAAGTTTTTTAGAAAGAAAAAAGTGTGCATGTGATATATTACATACACATCCATGCATGCACATGCTACAGCAGACCATCCCTGTAGGACTATTCATTACCAGCTGTGATTCAGGATAAGATGGGTCTATCTTAGGTCCTCTCAGAGGCAGATTAATTACTGAATTATTATTAAAAACTTGCAGTTCATTAGCTTTATTTAAAAGCCCGCTCCATAGTTAAAAAGCATCAATGTTTGTTGTAAACACACACACACACAAATTCATTTTGTATTTAGTATTCCCTTGCATGTATTTATTTATCCAAGCTAACATATATTAATGCCCACTGTACGTCTGGTACCAGTGCAGGTTTTAAGAGGATGAAAACAGTCTGAGCCTCACTAAAGCACAAACCGTACGGGGAAGGAAGTGGGGTTTGGCATGATTGAGTGGCCTGACAGAGCTAACTTAGGGGCAGAGGGCTGTGGAACAAGGCAGGAAACCTAAAAGAAGTGGGACTGACTTCTCAGGGTGACAAGAAAAAAACCAATAGTGACAGCTGAAGGCTTTTACTTCAGGGAGTAGCTATGGTGACTTTGTGAGAATCTGATACAGGCTAAGTGCTGGGGAATCCAGCAGTGAATACACAGCCACAGTCACCACCTTTTCGGAGTTTACAGCTTAGTAAGGCGATTATGATTAGTCACACAATAGCACAGGCATTACACCGCTATGGAAGAGCTCGGAAGGGAAGGTACAGGTGCTCCCAGGGAGCTAAGCCATAGGCGGAAAGTAGGGAACGGTTTCCCCAGGAAGTGGGCAGAGGTTGAGGGTCAGTAGGAGAGGCCAGCCAGCAGGAGGGAGGAGGGAAAGAGCACTGTGAGCAGAAGGAACAGGAATGCAAAGCACGTATAAGAGAGGAAGCTTGGAGTTTTCTAGACAATGAAGAGAAGCATAGCGAGCCAGGTGAGAATGCTGAGACAGGTTGGGCAGGTAGGCAGTGTGAGATCGTATAGGATGTAGGCTTTCAAGTAAGTGCAATAGGAATATAGTAATGCACACACACAAAATTTATTTAGGGGAGGAGAATTATGAATTTAAAATTGTTCAGCACTGCTGCTGAGGGCTATGAACTTTACCCTTCCTAATTCTGTACCCATCTTAGGTCCTTCTACTTAAAGGACCTACTGGAAGGTGTAGTTTCCCCCTCACCTTGTTCCCCAGGAATGTATTCTATCCTGATGGCTCTGATTTCGACCCCAGACCTATTTTTCTGATTTGTCCCCTTGTGTCCATGGCAACTTATAATTTCAGTTATGTTAAACTGTGTCATTTATTCAGTTACTCATTCAACAGCAGCCTACTGGGCACCCCTGTTATACACAAACCCATTCCTCCCTGAGCCTATGGTATCGCAAAGCTATAAGGCTATGCATAAGAATTGTAATAGTTAACATGAGAGAAGAGGCCCCACACAGTGCACTAAGGCACAGAGAAGAAAAAATAAGGTTAAGATTGTATTCATAAAAAACAAACACAATCTACAGGTAGATTTCTAGAAATAATAAGGGCTTTACCAACATAGTTGAATACTGTTACTCAGTCTTCATAACTATACCAAATATTTCTGATAATCAACTTCTAAAGAGAAAAGGTTTCTTTTGGCTCACAGTTTTGGAGATTCCAGTGCATGATTATTTGACCCTGTTGCTTTTAAGTCTGTGGCAAAGGAGCTCACAGCAACGGAGATCAGGTGAGAATACTACTGAGACAAGAGAGGAAGAAACCGGCTGGGCTCCCAGTATCCCCTTCGAGGCACTCACTGGACACCTCCCACGAGGCCCCACCCCTAGCCAAATTGGAGGCCACATCTTTAACACACAGGCCTTTGGAGGATTTTTAAGCTCCAACAATAGCAGATATGATAGCAGTATATAAAACTCAGCTTTATCCTCATAAATAAGTTGCAAACTATATTAAACCAGAAATCAACTACTATAAATTCTTTTTAAATAAGCAAGATCTCTATGGTCAAAATTTAAAAACTGTACTGAAGATCTGATGCATGGAGGAAAAACTCAAGTCGGACTCAGTTTCTCCTACTGTCTTGGTTACTTTTTTTCTTGTTGCTGAGACAAAATACCCAACAGCCAAAATGAAGAAAAGAAAGGTTTATTTAGCTTACAGTTGTGGAGGTTTCAGGCCATACTTGGCTGGTTCTGAGGCAGAGTGGCACATGACAGAGGGTAAATGTTCATGGCAGCAGAGCACAGCAAAAACAAACCAGCAAAAAAGGAGGAATGGCTGCAAGCAGCCTCCTTCCTTCCCTTACACTGTAAATAGCCTACCCCCACCCATGGGTCGTGAACTTTTCACACAGTCTCCATGCCCTCCTCTTCCATGGGCTCAGGATGTTTACAAAGTAAGCACCCTGGCTTCCTGCTGAATCACTCAGCCAAACCTCTAGACTCAATGTATCAACCATACATTGTTGACACAATGTATCGACCATAACACCTACTATACATTCACAACACAGGTCACTTCCATAACCCCAAAATGTCTGAGGGTGTCCCCTTACAGCAAGTGCGCCATCGATTCTGTGCACACATTGGATGATTGCCCTCTAATCCAATCAGGTTTGGCAGTAGCAGTATCAAGAAAGTTGAGAGCTCAATCCCCAACACTGCCCCCCACTTCAGAGGCAAGGCCCAGATTGTTTTACCTGTGCTTGTGACAGACCAGCTATAAATCAGGGTTTCTACAGCCCCCTCCTCTGGTGTGATTAATTTACTTGAGTGGCTCACAGAGCTTGTTATATATGTGATGTGAAATATCTTTCACACAGGGTACAGATGAAGTGAGGTGTAGGGAAAGGGGTACGAGGACTCATGTTCTCTCCAGGAACATCACCCTGCAGGAGCAGCTACGCAGTCAGGTATGCAGCCCTCAGGACCTTATCCTTCGGGCTTTGTTAGACTATCACCACTGCTGATAGACTAGCTGGGGCAACCTGGCAGAGTCTGTTTGTTCAGAGTCTTCTTGGTCTCTCTGTGCAGCACCCCCTTACCCTTGGGCATGGAATAGAAACACACACACACACACACACACACACACACACACACACACATACACACACCACACACACAACCAGGAATGAGGAGAGCCCTGTGACCTACAATCAGACAAGGGTAGATTAGAGAATTTCTTTAAGGCAGTTCCTAAGACAGAAGGGTGGAGGAAGATTTTAATTTCTGCTTAGGGCAGAGAAATCTAGTCTCTATGAGGTATGCTGGGAAGAAAATTATGAGGGAGAAACCATGGATGAAAACTACAAAAGATCATATCACAAGAAATAGTAAAGAAAACCTAAATAAATTGAAAAGCATACCATGTTTATGGATGGGAAGACTCAATATTGGAAAGATGCTTATTTTCCCAAATTGATTTGTAGATCTGTGTATTTTAATCCTCATAAAAATCTCAGCAAAATTGTACAGAGATTTATTTTAATATTTAGAAATGAATATGAAGAATATCTCAGACTATCTTGAAGGAAGTAATCATGCAAGAGGGCTTTCTCTACCACTCACTAAGATTTATTTTAAGTTATTATAAAAGTAGTGTGGTATTAGCTCAGAGATAGAAAAACAGACCAATTAGAAGGCAGAAAAAGATATATGACAGAGTTCTATAGCAGGTCAATGGGAAAACTAATGCCTTTTCAATAATGAAGTCCTGGTTCATTAAAGATCTCAATGTGGCAGGTAAACTTATAAGTTTTACATAGTAACATAGACAATCTTGATACACGATATATGTGCAGTCTCTCCATAGGATTCAACCATGGAGATGAAGGGTTCAGCTTACATCATAGACATTCAACCTATGAAAGACATAGGATTTTGACTAAATTTAAATTAGAGGGCCAGGGATATAGTTCAGAGGGACAAGGCCTGCCTGGCAAGCGCAAGGTCGTGAGTCTGATTCCCCGTACCAAAAAAAAAAAAAAAAAAAAAAAATTAGAACTATGTTCATCAAAAGATACAATAAGAATAATGAAATCTAAGGATGGAAAAAACTGTAATTGTGATATGTCACAAATTCTGTAAACTGAGATTGTATTAATACTACAAATTGCAACAGGCAAATTATAATCAATAATGAATTGAAAATATATGAAACATTACTACAAATCAGTAAGAAACAAGTCTAGCAGAAAATGTACAAAAACTGGCAAGTTACCCAAGTAAAAAGCTAAGTAGCCAATAAATATGTGTAAAAGCATTTTACTAGTAATGAAAGATATGCAAATTAAAACCACAAAGAGGTAGCACTAGAGATAATACGAAGAAGTAACACAAAGATGCCACAATGAGATAACATCTATCAGATGGGCAAGAATGTAAGTTTGACAATACTATTTCCAGGGGGCTGGGGATATAGCTCAGTGGAATAAGCGCTTGCCTAGCAAGCGTGGGGTCCTGAGTTCGATCCCCAGTACCGCAAAAAAAAAAAAAAAAAAAAAAAAAAAAGACAATACTATTTCCAAAGACTGTTGGCGAAGATGTGTAATAAAGGGAATCCCCATACATTTATGGTGAGGGAAGATGTAAACTGGCATAAGTGCCTTGGAAAATAATTTGGCATTATCCACCAGAGTTTAGATGCACGTGATGTATAACTCAGAATTGCTACCACCTATGCCTTGGAGAAGAAACCTGTATCTGTGCACATGAAGCCTACATCCCAGGCAGAGTTGTTTATAATGACTCAAAACTGGAATCAGTCCAAATGTCCTTCTACAAAGAATCGATCAATAAATGGGGAGTCTCATTTTACTGTATAATTTTAAATACATCTTTTATTTTAAATTGATACCTGGTAACCATACTCATGTATGGGGCACAGAGTGACGTTTCAGTGTACTGCATAATGATCAGATCAAGGGAGCTGGCCTGTCACCTCAAACATTTATCATTTCTTCGAGGGAACATTTAAAATCCTCTGTACTATTTTGAAATGTTCAGTTAATTGTTAACCATAGTTACCTTACTCCGCTATAGAACATTAGAAGTGATTTCTCCTCTCTAGCTGTGCCCCAAGCATCCACTCTCCTCCTCCCCCTACCCCACATCCTTTGCACGGTCTGCTAAGCACCTTTTTACTCCCTACTTATATGAAATAAACATTTTTAACTTCCACATAATTTCACTTACTGTGATGTCCTCCAGTTCCATCCATAATGCTGCAAAGGACAGAATTTACTCTTTTCATGGCTGAATAATATTCCACTGTGTGTATATATGACATGTCTTTGTATATATTGCCTTCTTACAAAATAAGACAATCGGAAATAAATGGATGCAGTGATTTGTAACATACATGATTTTGAATAGTGTTTTTTTAAAGCTGTGATGCATATGTTTTATTTTTTTATTTTAAAAATAAAAGAATGAAAACAGATTAACAAACAGACATCTAATTACAAAAAAGCACAAGAACAATACAAACAACATGGAATTACAGACAAGGTGACAGGAAATTAACCATGGTTGTTTTATTTCATACTGATATCTTCAAAGTGGTTGCTCAGTGAAACAAATACAGACATGCAAGATTGATCAAATAATATCATTAACTGTTCCTTTCAATAAAGCGATAAAGTCAGTAGTACAACTATATGCACTATATGATTTCCATTCATAGGAAATTTAAAAACTGATAAAGCCAAACCCTATTGTTTATGAAGACATACTCAAGTTATAAAAACTGTAAAGTCAGAGCAGGATTATCACAAAATTCAGAACCACAATTTCTTCAAGGGCAGAGGGAGCATGATGCGATCGGGAATCGTGGAGATCCCACTGCGGTCACCCCTGTGGGAATCCTTGGGTGGCAGGTAAAATAGCTTCTCTCTATCACTTTTGGTTAAATGGTACATATGTAGTTTTAAATTTTTCTGAATCAATATTATATTTTCAACAAAACATTGCTAAATTGCATGTATAATTTCAGTGTTCCCAAGGATTTCCAGTCTTTTGGCATCATTCTTCCCTTTAATAGTCTCATAAGAAAAAAGGGTCCTCGTCAGTGTGACACATGAGGGATGCAGCTCCCCCTCACCATGCAATACTCGTAGGTCTCCTGACTATTTGGTGTTTTCTCATTCCAACCTGCTGCCCCAGGCTGATCACTGCAGCCCCTTGCAGCAATACTGCTGCAACCAGGGGCCCTCCTAGCCAGAGCAGGCCCTCTCTACTACCTGCCTTTCAGTCTCCAAGCTGGGACTCCATGTCACCAGCTACCCTCAATCTCAGTCTCAATCTCAATTTCAATTCACCTCCCTCTCTCTCTCTCCCTCTCTTCCTCCCTCTGTTCCAGGGATTGAACCCAGGGCCTTCACACTGAGCTACATCCTGAGCCTTCAAAATTTGTTTTTGATTTTGAGACATGATCTTGCTACATCACTAAATTGCCCGGGCTAGGCTCAACTTGTGATCCTCTTGCCTCATCCTCCCAGAGTGCTAAGACTACAGGTGTGCTACTTGGGTAGGGACCAATGTTTGAACATACACAAATATAAATATTTATTTATAATTTTTATATATGTACTACCATCCTTAGCTAACTTCCAAGTGGACATATTAATCCATATTTCAAAAATCTTGACTGTTTGAACACCATCTTGCCAGATATCATTTTTTCCTTAAATATATTTTGCAAACAGCCATTTGGGGAAGGGTTCAGCTTACATCATAAGCACTAACTTCAATTTTTATTTTTTTGTGAGAGCCTTTTGAAATCACTTGTCCATTTTTTTGGGAGCATGAATTTAGTTAAAACTAGATGATACAGCCCATAAACTGACTTCACTGTTTATGTGTAAGTTACAGTGCCTCCATATAGTCCAGAAGCAATGAATAGCACCATATTGGTTAGCTGTTGTAGGGTAACAGACTATTAACTGTTGTAGGGAGAACAAATTATTCTCAAAACCTTAAAACAACATTCATTGTCCCACCATTTCTGGGTGTTATGAATACAGACATATGAGTTACCAAAAATACAGTTAATGTTTGAGTTTTTAAAATATGTTTACGGTAAAAGACATGTTGTCAGTAATCCCTTTCAAAATCTCCCTGAACTTTGAATTTATTTATTTATTTTTTTAAATTTTATTTTAAAGACAAAAGAATGGAGACATATGAACCAGAAAAGCCATAAACAATACAGAAAATACAAAGTTATACAGAATATAGTAGGGAATTAGAACTGGATGTTGTATTACATAGTTATCTTCGCATTAGTTAACACAAAAACATTAAAGGAAATACCAAATTATAGAGAAGATAGTAGGGAATT